>APFE030918772.1:6447-68705 GCA_000404065.3 Pinus taeda
TAAATCACTTTTATTAAAAGTATTTATTAATTATTAAGAGCTGTATTTGTGAGAAATAGTTTAAATTACTTAAATATATCATCATTATTAAGTTTAGACTTCATAAATTTATTAAAATTGATGAATAATAAATTTTATTTATTTTTGTTAATTATTATAAATTAAAGCAATAAATCAAAGTTGATGTCTTTATAAATTTTATTATAAGTTAATGATCTTATTATTAGAATTGTTGTTAAGGCAGAACCATTTATTAAGGGTTTTGAGGTGTTACTTATGATAAGGCCTTTGTCCCTGTTTATATTGTTTTTCCTCTTTTCAATTTCGATGACCTCTTTTATTTTCCATTTAAAGTAATGATCTTATGTGATGATGAGCTTAGCTTTCCATACAAATGTAGTGTGAGCTTAATTTTCTTCAAAATATTTATGTTTAAAATATTACAAAACGTTACATTGGGATGAGAAATCTATTATTCTAAGTTGATGTTCCCATTAATAACATACACAACTATAATAATATATTTTATTATTGATGTTGCAATTTATAACATGTGTAAACATAAAAATGTATTGTACTTTTTACCCAGAATATGGAACAATGGACTAACAGGTTGGATCAAAGGGACCTTGAAGAATAGCGGGAGGTTGGAGAGCTCCACACAATCTAACCCGCCTTGGCTCGGTTTTTTTCCAAAGTCCGCATTCTCTTTGTTTGAATGATGAAAGATTTGACTCGGACAACTCCATAGGATGGGGTAGCCCTCATCATTTGGCTTAGGTATGGGATTGGCTCGAGTACTACCTATCGGACGAAATTAAGGGACAACACGTGGTGAAAGGACGTGTTTGGATTTTCCGCGAGTCAACCGGTCCAATACTGCAAGCGATATATCGAGCGGGGTCTGCATGGTTTACGGTTTTTCTGTGTTTGGCTATGATTCCACTCTTTGAGCGACGCGTGGCAGAGTGAGGTGAGAGAAAACTGCCCCCATCGGGCAGTTAACTCATGCGCTTCTCGTCCTTCTGATATCCATGGTGATCGTTGGATCTTCGTCTATGGATCAATGGTGGTGATTGTTTATGCATTTTAGTCGGACCTGAAATATGTTTAGAGTGTAATGCTTTCAACTTCCGTCGGGTACGTTTGTTAGTTTTCAGGTTGGCCTGTGGTGGGACCTCTTGTGAAACCACGACAATAATGGGCGTGCCCTCCATGGTTTTTTAGGCTCATTTGATGCACGACAGCACTGCGAGATGACCTTATGCTCTGTTTGGCAGTTCTCCCAGGATTTCCGGTTTAGGTTTCGCTTAGTTTTGGGTGATTGGTTTGGTTTGACCTGCTCGACTGACTATTAAACACTCACAAAGCAGGTGTGTGGCTCTTTGTAAATTATGTATATTTGGCTAAGTTTAATAGAAAGTCCTACTCTTACTTGATAAAAAAAATAATATAATCTACTTTGAATAAAAATATGTAAAAATTGTATTAAAAAAAAAACATATATTTAATATAAAATCATTTTAAACAATATATAAATGGTTGAAAATCATTGAAATAATTAAGAATTTTTTTCCTTTGTTATATTGATGTGCTGTCTCTGTTATAAATGTTGATAGTTTCTTTAAATATATCAACAAGATAATCTCGTATTTAAAAATCTTATTATTCAAATATTAAAATGGTTTAAAATTTATATTATATATATTAGATATAAATAAACTAAATATATACAAATTAAATAAAAATAAATCGGATTAAGCTTATCGAATTAAATAATATTTAAAATCTTAAAGTTTAATAATAATTAACTACATGTAACTTTATTTTTTTATATATATATATATATATATTATTATATATATATAATAATACTTCAATTAATAATATTATAGGGAATTGTTAAGTTAAAATTGCTTATCAAAATTTAAAAACCATAAGTATTTATTTTAATGATTTAATTAATTTATTGAGAAATATAATTTTTATAATAATAAGTATATTATTAAAAGAAATAATAATAAAGAGGGGTAGCATGAGTGGGAAGGAGTTTCCGAGTCAAGTACGTTTAGGGATTAGGAAGAAAATCTAGTAATGAAGCCAATGTATATGGCCTCTATATAGAGCTCCTCTTAGCTAGAAGAGGGGAATTAAAGGCATCTTAATCTTAGGAGACTTTTTTCTTGTCATAAGGCACTTGTGAGCATGTTCCATTGCTCAGGATAACAAGCTAAGTCAGATGCTTCAATGAGCCTAAAGTATCCTCCTCTCATTCATTAGCTCTTAGTCCTTTCATATCCTAAGGAACCTTAATTCAGAGGCTGATCTTCTAACAAACAAGGCTTTCCAAATGAAAGAAGTTCAAACAGAAATTAATGGTGCCGAGTGTTTCTCCCCTATCCCCTAATGGTTATCATGAAATTGGCTCTCATTTGCAATTCCCTATCTAGTTCCATTCCGAAAAGGAAGAATAATAATATTACCCCTATTTCCCCCATGATCTCCCCTTACCCCTCCAAGTCTCTGCTCTGCAATTCATTGGCATCGAAACATAATACCTCTCCACTCAATCACATTATCATCTCCTCCCTCTTCATCATGATGCGGGGCATTCTCATTCATCCTCACGTGATATTCATCTCGCCAAATCTGTATGAAAGTGTGGGAAAATTCTTGTCTTCCTCACCGTTCAAGGATCATCCCAGGTGACATAAATTGCTCCCCATGCAAATTCCCTCAACCGATAAGTTGCATTTACTCCCTCTAGAAAATATTAGACCGCTTAACCGATTGAGGTTCAAGGTGTGCATGGAAGGAGTCCCCTCAATCACCAAGCTAATGATGGAGGTGTCTTGGATCCTAGTTGCTCGAATTCCATATTTCATCTCCACATGAGGTATTGGCAAGGTAAATTCTGTAAATCACCTTACGGCTGTTTAAATTTTTCCATTTTGTTTATTGTTGACAGGTTCAGCCGAGAGTTAGTAAGGATATGGATTTTTAATCTCTTTGTGATGAAGATGGGTGTGTCTCATCTTAGGGAGACTCCTTTGTTTGTTCTAGGTTGTGCCTCCCCTTTAAGAAAAATTGGCTCAGTGAAGAGAATTTCGGTGGTTGAAGTAAATTTTTGAGACTACGAACCACCTTGGGGTTGAGTAAATTTCTCCATTCTGTTGGTTGTTGACAAGAACGACTAAAAGGTAGTAAGGGTATGGGTTTTTAATTTTTCTATGGTGAAGGTGGGTGCGTCTCAGTCCAGTGAGGTTCTCCTGTTTGGTCTAGGCATTGCCTCCCTTTTTAGGAAAATTGGCTTTGTGAAGGGAATCCCGGTGGGTGAAGAGAATTCCTCCAACTCTGTTTGGGGATAAATTAGGGCCCTCCGTCTATCCCTTTGAGTTTCTGTCTTTTCTCTACGACATTATTTCTCCATGGCTACTGGTTCTTGGGGTTGTTGGCAAGCACGTTTGGGCAGGGTGGCGAGAAGCAAATTCAAAAATTTGCGTATGGAAAGGACTTATCCTAATTTTGCATCCCTAGTCCCTTCTATCTGCAAACAATGCAACAAAGAGCATACTGAAATGAGAGAGAAAATATATGACTTGCAGGTATTGTTGCATCAACAAAGTGAATCGACATGCAAGAATTTAGACACCATGGAAAATCAAAGTAAATAGATAGTCCGCTTAGAGGAGGAGATCGGGGCATTGAGAAGTATGACACATGACCTCCAACTACAGATGGCCAAGACGAGCACCCCTCCAGAAGCAACAAACATGGGCCATGACTTAAACCGCCTAACTGATCTTGATATCTAATCTACAATTGTAATGGTTGGTTTCCACTGCATTTCCCTTCTGTCACCATTTTGCCATGTTTACACTAGTAGAATAACAAGACTATTGCTACTTTTTGTAGTTAGTAGTGACAACTGGGCATGGTTAGATATTTTGTAAATGTCAAAATTGATGCCCACTGATGTAGCTGAAATGTGATTTCCCCAAGTACTTGCTGCATTAAGGTGTGGACTTAATAGAAAAAATACTTATTATTGTTAAAATAATAATAATAATAATAAAAGGGGGTTGTGGAAGTCAGAGGGGTTATTCTCAATACAATTGGGGTTAGATCACAAATAATGCGACAAAGGCATATGGATTACTGCAAGGCTCATTTTGAAGTAAACATTGATTTGGTGGTGTTGGGAGATTCACAACTTGTTATCCATCACCTTGTTCATGGATCCTTGCCTAAGGATTGCAAGTTGCTAAGCATTATTGATAGAATTAAGAATCTAAAACTAGCATTCTTTACAATTAATTCTTTCATGTGTTGAGAATGAACAATTTTGATGTAGATGATCTTGTGAATAAAAATGTAAACTTGAACGCAAGAGTCCTAATAAAGTCCTAATGAGAAATGATATTTCTTCCCTCACAACTATTCCTCAATAATAGGTCTACTATGCAAGTAAATTTTATCTTTATCTACAAATTTTTTTAAAAAGATATACACCTAAAAAACCTTTGTCCTTTTAAGATAGTATAATGGCTAATAGATTTTGAAAATAAATATCTATCTTAAATATAGAGAATGAAAAGATTTTTATTGTGCTAACTATTTAATTCAATTGATGACTTTGCAACACCTATCGAGCTAAACACTTAGTTTGCTCTTATGAAATTCCACAAATATAAAAATTAGAAAGGTAAGATTGAAAAGATTAAAACATCACAATGGAGTTGCCATTACATCTGAAAACGCTATGCCTAAAAATGGAATTCTAACTCAACTTCCACGGATCAACGATCACTAATTTTCCCTAGGGTTCATAGCAGTTGTATCACACCCGTTTCCAAATCCTTCGCACAAAGTTAAATTAGATTTATGTGGAAGTTAAATTAGATATATTGAATTCCTGCGATGAATGACACCAATTAAGAGACTAAGATCTTTCTATTATTCACCGCATCCATTAAATAAATATTTGTGCCAAAAAAATAAAGTTCAATCAAAGCATCTTAGCATTGTGTATTTCAATTTTTTCTTACTGAAATGGGTTTTGTATATTTAAACTTTGTTTGTTTTATTAAATTTAGAAATTTGATTTCAACTTTGAATTTTTTTGATATATAACATTTCATTATCACAACAATTTTTAGTTATATTTTTCCAAAAACTTATTTTAATTTGGCGATTAGTTATCTATCAGCATAGATCCATCTTAACTACCAATTTAATATGAGTGAGGGATTAAATTTCTTCATGTTCAAATTTATCTTAGAGTGCGAAAAATTAATGTATAATTTTTTGTTGTTTAAATTGTATTCTTGAATGATATATATTTTTAAGTAAATACTAAAATTATTGTATTCATAATTTACTTACATGTTTATTATATACAATATTAAAATATTTTATTTTAACATTTTTTTCTATATATAAATATAAATATAAATAAAGTCGATATCCACACAAATTGATATATTTAAAAAACATTTTATTTTTATTTTAATAAAAACAAGTTTCAACTCCAAATTGAAAACGAACACATTTTCACATAGTTTTCACACTAAATTGTAAAATAAATCTCTTCACTCAACAAATACTAGTTGCTCTTAGCTCTAACCCTCACCTTACAGATTTCAGCCCCAATGGATACATTTATTTGAAGGCATGTGCTGACAGTACAATGTCTATGAAGACTCTGCTATATCCAACTCATCATTATCCTGGAAATTGCCTTTTGTATTCATGCCTGTGGGTCGGGAGGAATAAATTTAGGTTTGTTATCAACTATGCAGCTTCCTTTGGGTAGTTGCGCACCACTCACGCCACTGACGCTTCAGCGTTAAATGCCGCCGTTTTCAGTTAACCTATTTTGGCGGTGCAGTTGGCGGGATTGAATAAAAACTAGGCGTTTCGATCAATTTATAACGGAGTTGTTTATAATGCGACTTTTTGAAGATTTTGGTGACGGAATCCGGCAGAAGAAATGAGGTTAAATCTTGATTTTTAGCAGTTAAAATGGTTTTTTAACTTCATATTTGGATTGAGCGCCCTGAAAAACCCCTGGGAGCCATTGATTGTGCAGAAACTAGCTATCAAACTTGGGATTCCAATAAATTGCTACCGGATTTTGACTGGAAAAATCAGCTGGAAAAGCTTTCAAAAAGTTGCGTTATAGACTACTGCATTTATAACTGTGACATATTTATTCGCCACTTTAGTTTGTGAACCATCACTAACACTATGAATATAAGCTCAACTAGTTTCCGTAATTAAATTTATGATTCTAAATTATTATTTGTCTGGGAAATTGTAAATTTATTTAAAGATTTTTAATTGTGTTTAATTAAATGTGATAGGAATGTTGTAATGTTTTGTAAATATTTTGATTGGGGTTAAAAAAAAAAAATAACTTTTATGTTAAAATAAAATTAATTTTAATTAAAATAATAAAAATGAAAATTGTATGTTATTATTATTATTTAACTATTAATTTTTGTTATGTAGTTAGGTAAAATTTACTTGGTCAAGTTGTTGGTGGTTTTTGAGTTTTAGGTTTATGAGGACCTATAGTATTTAGGTGGAATATAGTATGTTTAAAGAGGGAAATTAAATCAATCTAGATCTATCTTAATTCCAAATATACCAAGACTCAAGAGGGATCAAATCTCTTAAGATGCAAACATCTTTTATAGTGAAAAGAGATTTAATCCCTCCAGAGTTAAAATGTATCTAGGCTAGTTTAAAAAAGAAATATTTAGAGAAATTTAATTTCTTTCCATATATGGTAAATATTATAGATATATTTTGATTTTAGTATTTTTTTTTATTGTATACACAAAGGAATCAAATCCTTGGAGGTTGCAAAACTTTTTATAAGTTTTAGCTTTGATTTAGTGAAATTGAGAGGGAACTAGACCTTTAGTGAACGATAGATTTGAAGTTAAAATGAATTTATGTTGATTCTTTATGTGTGTGTTTATATATGTCAATATGCTATGTGTCAATTTTATGTTGAACACACAAGGAATTATACATTGTTAGATCTGAGAATATTGTAGATGAAAGTCTTTTGAATTAATTACATCATTAGGATTGGGTCAAGGTTTCGAACCAACTAATGTGGTTTATCCTCAGGACAAGGTAAAAAAAAATCATACAATCTTTGAGAATAAATAGCAGGGATGCATCATAGCCGATCAACCATTGGAAAAACCTAGTCGTCCCTCGTGTATTTATCCCCCCTTCTGTCCCTCGTGTATTTATCATCCCTTCCCCCTCCTTTTTTCTTGATTTATTTTATCTTATAATTCTTAAGCTCCCATGGACTCTTTTTTAAATAAATTTCCTCCTCTCCCTTTTTGTATATTTTGATAACATATCTTTATGCATAATCCAACCCTATTTTAACAATTAACCTCTCAGCCTATAATAATTTGGATCTCTCTCTTAACTCTCCTTTCTTCATTATCATAAATCCTCTTTACCTTTTTCTTTTTCTTTATAGTATATAATTATTTAGATCTATTACCTCTCTAGTATTTAATATTCTTATAATTTCCTAATAACTATCACTTGTAATATTTATAAGTATTCTTAACCATTTTATTAATGTGGAGTATTTTTAACCATACTCATTTTAACTAAATTTATAATAATAAATAATAAAAATTACTTATATATAACTAAAATTTATATTAAATAATTTCTATCCCTTGTAGCATAATAACTAATTAGTAATTAAATATAATAACAACTATTTTTATCTTATTATTATATAATCTCCCATCCTTTTTTATTAAAAACTTATTTTATCTTGACAATTTATTACTATTATTACTAATTTACCATAACTAAAATTAGAATATCAAATAATTTATAACTAAAATTAGAATATCAAATAATTCCTTTTTTTGAATCTCGTTTTACCTAATCTCCATCAGTTAGATCTCAACGACTAGTTTTCAATAGCTAGTTTTTTCCAATGGTTGACCTTGGGCTATGATGCATCCCTACTATACCACATTTGCTGGTTCGAAACATTGACCCAATCCTAATGATTTGATTAATGCGAAAGAATTATACATTGTCAAAATTTTCAAAAGGCCCTATATGGTTGTTGTTCTATGTTTCTCTTAAGTAAATATATTAGATTTAAACTTATTTAATCATAGAAATCAATATTTTGAACATGCAACATTCACACTTATGGCTAGAAAAATGAACAACTGAAACAATAAATGAATAACATGAATAACGTACATGCATAATGATTTTTTTTCTTCAAAATAACTTATCATTCTAATGATCAAAGATTACAAGGTACGTCCACAATCTGTAGTAACTTAGCAGCTATATGGTAAACAAAACACTATACAATAGAGAAGTATAACTTGTTGAAATACAAGTATGGCTTTATTGAACAAAGAAGGAAACAACTACTACTATACAACTAGATGATGGTTTGTCGTACAAATTCCCTCTTTTGTTTTATAACAAATCAATATTTTTCTGCTCTCAGATGTGCTCTCCTTCTCTTGGTCTCCACCTCTCTCAAGTATTCTCATGTGTGTTTCATCTCCTCGTATCTTGTCTTCTTTATGCTTTGAGAGAGATATCTAATCTCATCAATCTCAGGAATTAATTTTCCATATCCTGGCAACCGATCTCCTAAATCCTAGTAACCTTGTTATGTCAATAATGATGTGTGTAACTAAAATTAGAAAAAATATAATTCACTAATATTCTTATAATATTTCATTTAGATTTCTAATACTAGGAGAACATGGGAAATTTGATTTTGACTTTAATTTTTAAGTAAAATTGCATTATGATATTATTTCCCGCCTTTACTAAGTGGTTAGTAGAAGTTATATCGAACGACTTCTCACACATTCACACCTAACCTGTGCAATAAGCTCTTGCTCACGCTTCTCAAGGAAAGAATTAAGCACCAATCCAAGTCCATCTTTGAATGCTTCAAACTTCCATTTTATTAAGGGTTTGGTTAGAATATCAGCTACCTATTGATTGGTGGGAATATATTATAGATTCCCTAGTCCCTTCTAAATCATGTCTTGAATTAAGTGATATTTAATCTCTATTTGCTTGGATTTGTCATGAAACAATAGACTCACATAGAGTTTAATACGACTTCTATTACCATAATAAATCATCATGGGATCCAACTCTTAATCAAATAAACCTACAATAAACTAGTGAAGCCAAATCAACTTGCAACCCACTATACTAGCTTTCGTATTCTCTGTCTTTATTGAGATAAGTCCCATAGATATTGGCTTCTTACTAAAACAAGATATCAACATTGATCCCAAGTTAAACTAACCCTTGAGGTTCTCTTTCTGTCTATTTCATTACCTACCCAACTTGAGTCTATAAACCCTTTCAACTTCACTTCACCATCTCTAGGATGTATTAGACCATACTCTAATATGCCCCTTAAATATTTGAGCACATGTTTTCCTGCTACCCAATGCTCCTACCTTTGCTCCATTGTGAACTCACTCAAGGTGGTCACTACAAAACTTATATTTGTTCTAGCGTTGACCAAATACATTAAGGAACCTATAAGATTCCTGCACAATTTGAAGTCCACAAATTCTAAATATGTAGTTGTCACCTTGTTTAGATTTACAATTGTGGGTGTGGCCATAGGTTTGTAGTCCTTCTTCCAAAATATCTTTAGGATCTCAACTATATTCTTTCCTTTGCAAAGGAATATCGTCCATGGTTTCTACCAAACCTCCTATCCTAATAAGTAATGCATGATGCCAATGTCCTTCATCTCAAACTTAACTGCCATATCTACCTTTCACCCTACAATGAGCTTCTATGCACATGTAATAAATAGGTCATCTCCATATAACACCATAATAAGTACATCAGTCCCAATTAATATTTAATAAGGTCAGGATTGGTTTCACTTTTAGTGAAACCCATACTCAACAAATATCCATCAATCCTAGAATAACTTTCTCTCTGTGTCAACTTGAATTCATACAAGGATTTCTTATGCTTGCAAACATGTGACTCCTTCCCATTTACCTCAAATCCCTAAGGTTTTTCTATGTACATTTTTTCCTCAATTATCCCATTACGGGTGTAACAACCCCTGGTTGATTTTCCATGTAAAAATATATAAGACCAAGGTCATAGGACATGTATTCCAAGTTGAATGACGAGCATATATTATAATGGGGATCACTTTTGGTTAATTAATAACTAAGGAAATTGACAAAGGCATTGGCAAAGTAAAATAGGCATAATTGACATTTGATTTATGAAAATAAAGGAAAATAGGATAAAAGGAAGGCGAAGGGACACATATTTGCATGCAAGGAAATTAGAGGGAAAATGAAGGAAAGTGAAGAAAATAGAGGCCTCAACAATAAAAAGGCTTTTGAGGATCAATACAAAATTTTTGTTAGTGGAGCCTTTTGATAGTTTTTGGGTTGAGCTCTCTTCCATTCTCTCATACTCTTGCACACTTAGAGAAATCTTAGATCATTCTTAGAGCATGCATGGAGCACTCTAGTAGTCACTTGGCTTTGGAGAAAGAAGGCAAAGGAAAGTAAGAAAGCGCAAGGGAACAATTGGATCAACAACTATAGCTGGATTGCTTTGCAGGTAACAGGTTACATGTGTGATTTCCTTGCTGATTTTGGGATGCATGGTATATGCGTGTGATTTTCTAGTTATGTGTTATCATTGGTATGGAGATTTGCATGGAGTGGCTATAACAACCTCGGGATAAAAGTTCATGTAATAAAAGTTAATAAAGGAAAAATAAGACCAAGGTCATGGGACACATATTCCAATTTGAATGTTGGGCAAAACATCCTAGTGGGTGTCACTTTCAGTTTATTATGGATAAGGAAATTGACCAAGGAAAAGTGGCATTAATTGACATTTTATTTATGAAAATAAAGAAAAATAGGAGAAAAGGGAGATGAAGGGTCACATATTTGCATGAGAGGAAAATTAAAGGAAAAATGAAGGAAAATGAAGAAAATAAAGGCCTCAGTGATAAAAAAGTGTTATAACCCTATTTTCCACTCCATTATAGTGAGAGAAACCCAATATCAAGTTACCTCAATTGTTTGGCTAAAATGCATCCATTTTCACCTTTATTTTACTTATGTGAGATTTATCCCATGATAAAAGGTTGGAATTACATGATTGAGTTATTTCTCATAATTAATTTGCCAAAATATTGTAATCATGAGATAATAATTGTTTCATAATTGAGATAACTGAGAAAATCTCGTGATTGGAAAAAGGTTTTCAGAGTTTGTCATTCCCAAGGAGATCAACTTGACCCACTTGTGCATGAGTTGGATAGGGGTCCATTATTGTAGAATTTTCCTAACTTCTCAAGCCCCTAGGTGTCTAGATACATTCTCCTGGAGGATAGAATGAGCATATATAATCCCACCAAGAGGAAAGGGGCAAAAGAGAGTATCTAAACTATAGTGCGAGAGCTTTGTTGTATTGGGAGAGGAGAACATACTACAAGCTTGAGGAGAGGATCTCTTTTGCTGGAAGGTATAAATTTGTTGTACTTTCATTTTGGATTAATATATTCATGTTTCTTCTTTGCATCTACATGTTTGCAGTGATACTTCTTATGTTTCTATGATATTTTGATCTAACGATCTTCCGAGGAAGGTCACTTGTTGTCTCTGTTTTTTTGTGGTTGTGTGTATGGATCAAGATCATGTGTGGACGAGGTAGATCTCTCGAGTGGAGTGCAGGAATCTGCATCATACGCAAAATCCTTCCCCAACTTACGAGGAGGCCAGGTGCACACATATATCCTTGTAGTATATAGAACCCACTGCCGAATTCATGTTTGATCATTTGGGTTGGGACACTATTATATCTCTATTGGTCTTTCCTTTTTCTTACTCATGATCTCAACCGAGCATGAGATTGTGGAGCAATAGCTCCTTGCATAATTAAATGCAATAGGATTGGTGCTTTCAATGAGAGCTTTTTTATTTTACCCTGTTTATTTTTAGATCTCCTGTTCTTATTTATGCTTTTTGTTTTATCTTATTCCCATTGAGTTCTCTGTATCTTTTTGGATTCATTTTGATCTCCATTGTATTTACTTGCTTCAGGTATGAGTTGATCTTAGATCTGGAGTTTTACTTTTGTTTTTCTAGGAGAGAAGAACAGAACATGCGTTTAAAATCAAATTCTGGAATTTTCTGTATAGAATTTGATAAAAATAACCATAGATCTAGATTCCTCTCAAATTTCTGCCCCAAAACAAAACAAAAAAATCACTGAAAATAGAATCCATATGAGATAGTTATGGTCAATTGAAGATCAACTAGTTTTTTTTCTTCCACCCTCGTGCGCGACTATATTTCTATTTGTTTATGTTATTTTCTATACAAAACTGAGTAAAACTAATTACAGATTTGTAATCCTCTTTAAATTTTTCCTCAAAACAAAAAACAAAAAAAAAAACCACTTGAAATGGAGTCTATATGAGGAAGATATGGCTGATTGAAAAATTAGCCTATTTTCTATTCGTTTTTCCAATTTTCGAGTTTTCTTTTAGCTCATTTGCTTGATTTTTTGGGTGTTTTTCTTCAGAACTTGTTGATCTATTAGAGACCTATTCGATCTATTGTTTTTGTTGCTATCAATTGCTGATCTTTTCCAGATTGAGCCATTTCTTATTCATTGGTTGGGATCTTCCATTGCTTATGTTCTTCAAGGTTCCCTTGAAAGATTCTTTGTGTACTTTGGTTGAGGATTAGTGTTCTCATCTCTAGATATCAGTTTTAGATCTGTTTGGAGTCTTTAGTGACTTCTTGTATCTATTTCATATCTCAATTTCCGATCTTTGTGTCCTTTGTGCAATCTTTTTTTTTCACTTGTTTTTGGGTGATCTCTTTCCTATTTTAGTTGCTTTCGTCACAATTGGTGGTGTTGTGATTGGTTGTGCAATTGTCATCTAGAAAAGTTATTTTGAGTATGTTTTGATTGTTTTATATCATCCTCATTTGATCTTGTTTATGTCTTTCTGCCTCTAGGGTCTGGTTGTGACCTTTGTAAAACATTGGCCTTGGTTGAGCCATTGTCCTACAGCCCTAGCTTGTTGACATTGCCTTCCTTCTTTCACTTTTGGATTTTGGTTTGATCACTTTCAGTGTGTTTCTTTGATTGGGCTTTGTTTTCCTAGTTGTGATGCTTTTGGAGTGCTTTGTGTTTTTGCTTGGGATTTTCTTCTTTGGTTTCTTTTCGGTTGCTTTGGTTTTCCTTCTTGGTTTGTTTTGGGTCATTAATTCACAAGATTTAGGGATAATTTTCATTTAAAAAGATTTAGTGAAGAGGAGCATCACAATAGGCATTGGTGTGTTAGAAGGCTCTTACCCTCCTATAGTTAGCATTCATCGAAATGAAAATCAAAAATTGCATATAGTTGCATTTGGGTGACTAACTAAGAGTCATTCACATCATCTCAGTTTCACATCACATCCCACTTCTATAAACAACAACCACTAAAATCAACGTGATAATAAAATTAACTAGATTCATCTTTTATTTTTACTAGTAGTACACCAACACAAGCTTAGGCTAGAGTCTTGGAGATAGAAGTGTGAGTTAACTACTCCAAGAATACAAAATCAACTTAGAAACTTGTAGTAGGGAGTTAAATCCATTTGCAGTAGTGTGATCTGGGAAGCCTTCCTCACAAAAGGGTAAGTATGAGGTCACATTTGGGCTAGGTGGGGTGACATGACCCATTTCGCTTAGTTTTGAGTGGTGCGATATAGCAGAAGTTACACGCATACAGATGGCATGCTTATCACTTAGGGACCACTTGGGAGGCAAATCTCAAGGGGATTTTAGTCTTAGCTCCTTTTTGGAGTTAAATATCATGCCCTTGCATGTGAATTTGTCCTAAGACTATCCCCCCAGGTCATGTTATTGTAGGTGGTGACCATAGTGGCCTATCTTCTTAGAGCTCATACACAGGTGCAGGGTTGGGGTCATCTTCTCTATACTCGGGACATATATTAGTCATACTCTCTTAGTATTCTCGGGGAGTGTTCCACATCTTGTGAGGGAACTTGTGCCGATTTCATAACTAAAAGGGTTGGGAAGCAGGTCGCTAGTATAACTGTTCCACCACCAATGTTTTTGTATTTTAGTTTGCGTGTGCTATCTTCTAGGACATTTCTAGTGTGCGTTGTTTAGTCTGAATCAGTAGTTTTGGTCCTAGGGTGTTTGCACTAACATAACTGTGTTTAAATTATAATTTTCCCTAGATGAATTTGTTCATTGACAGTCACATTGTCTTCACAGTTAACATCCTGAACGAGGTGGAATTGTTACTCCTACATAGAGAGTATTTGTCAGTGCTCAAGACTTATACCAACAAATTGTCTTGGAGTCTATACCTAGTCCTTTTGGTAGTGACCTTATTTTTGTCGAGACTTTGGTGTACAACTCTGATGCTCCTACCAATCCACCTTTGACTGATCCATTAGGACTAGAGTTATTGCGGCTAAACCTTGATGGTTCTACACCAACCTACACTTACATGCCTTTGTATGTGATTTATCCTATGGTGGATTCTAAGGATTCCTTACCTTCTACATCAACAATATCAACTTCCATGACCTCATTGCCACCTCTTAGCGTGGATATACCCACTCCTTCGTCCATACCTCTCACTTCTTTGGGAATTCCACCAGTTTCTTCTATAAACCCCGCAAATTTCTTGAACGTTTCCACACCCACACCATCTCCTATGCTGACCATGGTGCCTCAGCCTAGTCAGCCGGTAGGTTCAGGAATCTTTGCATTACACTTTTCTCAACCAACTATTCATGTTCCTCTATTAGGCATGGTTACTTCTAGTAATATGTGGGGGAGGATCACCTATTGTTCCTGGTAAGCCTCGGGACAATGCTGCTTCTAGTATGTCACAAGCTCGGTATAGTTTTCTCTTTGGAGGGGCACCACCTACTAGTACTTTTACTGGAGGTGCTAGTTCACCTGGGGGCAATGTCACTACCAATACTATTTCTCACACGGATTATCCCCTTTATGTTGGTGCTACTGTGCAGAGTGGTCCTTCTTCTATCCCTAGGTACAAACCCGTTAACAACCATGCTTTTGGGGGTCCTTTTCTCTCTGGAGGTACTTATCCTTGGGGGAAACATCCATTTACAATTCACGCTGGCCTGCAACAGTCTTATGTCAGGGCGAACCCTTTTCCTCACCAAAAAATACATCATTCTATTCCTTATATAGGGAGCCAACATGGTTGATTAGGGGCTTCTCCTGCCTATGACCCATTTAGTTAGCTTCACAATGCATTTTTATCTTCTCTTGATTTACCGAGTTTGGTGAAATTGACTAATGACCCCATCCATCATGATCCCTGGTGGCCACCCATGCTTGCCAAATTACCATAAGATATTCCCAAGTTTTAAGGAAATATTGGGGAGAATACATCCACGCACATTACCACTTATCATGTGTGGTGCTCGTACAATTCTTTGGTGGATGATTCTATTAAACTTTGTTTATTCCAATGTACATTGGCTGGGAATGTTGCAAAGTGGTACATCGAGTTAGATATTGCATCCTATGGTGACTTTGCCTCCATAGCTAAAACTTTTTTAACACACTTCCAGTTACCTACTCGATATGACATCGACTCTGTCCTCTTTTCTAATTTCAAGAAAGACAATTCCACATTAATTTATGATCATATTCATGAGTGGAATCATCATAAGAGGTTGGTGAGAACCAAGTTGCCTAATCAGATATTACGTAAATGGTTCATTTGATCTCTAAGACCTCATATTTCCAAGGATGTGTCTATGTTTCGATTTATTACCAATGAACAAGCCATTTAGCTTCCCAGCATTTGAATCTCATCTATTCACAGTTGGGTATGCTCTATGAAGTGTTTTCTAATGCCCCTAGGCATCCTGTTGACCCTCCCAAACATGTTCCTGGCCCACATGTCAATGGTGCGATCGAGTCTGTTTCCAATTCTATGAGCCAACTTTCCGCCCAACTTGGGAAACTAATTGTTACATCTCAAGCCCCAAAAAGTGTGTCTAGCTCTGGTAAAGCACCCTCTCCTGAGCAGTCCATTGATGTTCTCATGGTGAAGTCCACTCACCCAAAGAACAACCAGTAATCAGATGGTAAAAAGAATAAAAATAGGAATAAACAAACGAACCAAAATTCTCAGGAGTCCCAACCCAACCCTCAGAGTCAGGGAGGGGGAACTTGTGAACATCACCGTAAATTCAAGTTCCCCTATAAAATTTGTCAAGGTGACCACCTTACTCAGGAATTCCCTCAAATGGATGAAGTCCATAGGCTTCTTTCAGCAGCATCTACTCAAAAACTTCCCGTTTTGACTCATTTGTTCCCTACACAACCCCAACAACATAAGGTTGCTCAACCTCCTCAACCTATGAAAGGGGGAAATGATGGGTCATCTTCCTATTCCCCTCATAGTTCATCCATCTTCATGTGCAAGGAGGATATAAACGTGACTATGCACACCAAATCTTATGATGTTCCTGAGTTGAGTTCTCCCTCTGAGGAATCATCAGCTTCACTATCTTCCAATGGACCTGTCACTTTGGATAAGCCTATGGAACCTATTTATCGCCCTCCCAAGGGTATTCTCTGGAAGACGACACATAGTCCTTTTGCCAGGGTTGCTCATCATTACAGTATTGTTGAAGATCTTACCCAAGCTCCTTGTTCCATGTCTACCTTGGAGGTCTTCCAAAGTTGTCTTCAACAATGTATAGCCTTATTGTCTGCCAGTGGTGGAGTTGACCTATCTGACTCTAGTCTCATCACTTTTAATGCTGACAAAGTTTCTCCTTTCCTTTCCCGTGATATTGCTTTTCAAATCATTGTTCATATTTTCCATCGAAATATTCATCGCACTTTAGTGGATGAAGGCTCTTCCACATGTGTTATGTTAGTATTCTGTTGGAAGGCTCTTGGTAGCCAAGGTCCCTTCTTCTTTCGGTGCAGCCTAGCTGTCAATCTTGCTGAGATGTGATATGATACTTCTTGCATGACGAGTTCGTCCAAGGAAAACTTTGGTAGAACATGCAGAGGCTTCTCTGCATTGTACATCCGTATGAAGGTGTTGGATGATGAGGAATACCAATCAGTTATGTCGATCAGTGCCTCAATTGTTGCCTTCGACATGTAGGGTGGATCCTGTTTGAATATCATATTGTAAACCGAGGTGAAAAAGTGATTAGATAACTATGTGATAACTCCTCTGAAACTGCATTCGGAAAACATCTTACAATAAGTGTTCACAACAGCCTTTGTCAGTGTCCATGCCCTGTTTAAGCCTGGGAACTCCTGTTGGGCACAGATTGCATCCAAGATGTAGGCAGACATGTAGATCTTTGCTTACATACTTTTGGGTTGTTTTTGAGCCCTTGTTACCTGTTCCTTCAGCTGATGAGCCAACATGTCAGACCAGTTGCATGCTTTTCCTTCTCTGGACAGTTGGTCCAACGCGATCACCCAAATCTCCGAGAAGGTTTTTGTGCTTTCTTGGCCATACAAATGACATGAAAAGATGACCAAGTATTGATACGCCTTCTGCAGTATCTTCGTCTTGTAGACTTGGTTGGGTGTCATCTTGAATTTAGTCGAGTCCTTCACCAAGTTCTTCAAGGTATCTATGAAGTTGGCATTGTTGTTGGGTAAGTTGAAGGGAGTCTCCATGATGATCACAGGCTCTGGAATTTGATACATCTCATCATAATCATGTGCCCTGAAGGTAACAATCTCCGCCTCGCTGACACTACTCAATGTCATTGTCTCAGGATCAGTGTGCAAGACGATCCAATGTATCATGTTCATGCATGGGAGCATGGGATATCTGCATGCAATCTGGTACAAGCTGGACTTGTGGATGTTCACATAGACTTGGCGATCTTCGAGGCCTTCCAAAATGTGCCTAAAAATGCATCATTGACCTCTTACCATGTTAGCTTGACGTCCTTGTCTACAATTAGTTTGGTATCCTCATATATCGGTAGGCTTATAGACACTCACTCAACTGTTGCTCCAGTTGCACTTCCATCAGTGTCCTTTATTCCTTCTCTCTTGGAGGCCATTGATCTTAAACTACTAAGAGGTGGACGAACACCTGCTAGATCTGGAGACAAAGTGACATGCATGGCAAGAAATATGTCAGCAAAAACCAAAGTAAATTTGAGGAACGACATGCAACATACCTAGGAATTAACTAGCAAGGATTGTGCAATTTCTTCTAGGAGGCTGGCTGACTAGCTGCCAGAACTGTGCAAAAGGCAGTCTGGCCTGTCTGGGGAGGCTGGCTGACTGCTAGATTTGCGTAATGTGAAATCCAAGTTGGCCTACTCGCTACTAGAATTGCACAATGCACAATTTCCGCTGGCAGTGGTTGCAGGCCTAGTGACTACATTGCACAATTTTCTAGGCTAGCAGTCACAATCCCTCATAATTGCGTAATGCAAGACTGGAGGATAGTTACTGGCAGAAATAAGCATTTCCTGAGGGGAATACAAAGCCTTCCTTCTCAAGATTGTGCAATGTTGTCTTAGTGAGGTAGAGTCTGGGCCAAGGCTGCCCAGACCCGTCGACGGGCCACTAAAAGAAATGTGATTATGAATGCATGGCAACACTA
Organism: Pinus taeda; assembly: GCA_000404065.3. Lineage (NCBI taxonomy): Eukaryota > Viridiplantae > Streptophyta > Pinopsida > Pinales > Pinaceae > Pinus > Pinus taeda. The sequence continues at coordinate 25,175 of APFE030918772.1, forward strand.
AGTGTAAGAAGGAGTGAATGATTGTGCATGCAAGCAGTGAATGAAAGATTCAGAAAATGAAACAACGTGCATGTGGGTGAAGCGAGTCACCAAATCAACGATCGTTCGTGCAAAACAGTTTCATGCATGCGACAACAGTGAGATGCTAACGAAAACTGAAATGGTGCTAGTACAAGATGGTATTCATGTAAACGACAACAAGCCTTCATAGAAATCAAGCAAACTATACTCACACAAGCGAAAATACAAAAAGTGACAATAATGCTGCAAAATACAAGTTAAGACAACTTACCCATGAATAGATGAGCTAGATGTGTCGAAAGCTCCTAGATGTGTTGTGGGATGTCAGAGCTCCAAGATCGATGTGAATGAGTGAGCTTTGAAGTGTCGAATAAATAACTTTAGGCTCATGATGTGCATGCCACAAATCTAGGAAGAAGCAACACTTGGAGGAAATATTCTAAAACGATATTTGCATGTAAACTCTAGCTGCTAAAAATATTGCCCTAAAATCTAGGGATGCTTTTTACATGTTGCTTTTTCTACTATGAGAAAAAGCAGCCCATGCATGCAAGTCAAGTTTTCTTGTTCCCGAGTGGAAACGGTAAACTCAAATGAACATGCAACAGTGTGCTTAGCTGGGAGGAAAAAATGTGTATTTCTGGGAGGGCGCTGGGCTGGCTGCCCAGAGGGTTTGTGCAGTTTATGGGCAGAGTAGCTGACTATTGCCCAAAATTGCGCAATTTCTAGGCTGAGCAGCCTTGCTGGGAGGAATTGCGCAATTTTCTCAGTGAAGCTTGACTGGCAAATTTGCACAATTCTGGAGCCTAGCAGGCTGCCAGACAGAATTGCACAATTTATATAGGGAAGGTTGGTTACCCTCCATAATTGTGCAATTTCTTGAGGGATTTTCTCATCCTACAGTTGGACCAAGTCCGGAGAAACAGTCTGTGAGGGGAATGCAACAAGGTCTCATGGGTAGGTTTTCATTCTGCAAGAAAATCACTGGCGCTTATGTACTTAATAAGGCAAGACCTACTGCTGTGAAAGGTTGGTAGGGAGGCTCCAAAACAAAGCTAAGGGAAAATTTTTGAGGCTGGTTGTAACTACTACAATAGAAAATTAAACATTCAAATTGAATACTTAATTCACCAGATATAGTTGATGTGTGCATAAGAATTCTACAACCAAACAATATATATTCAAGAGATGACATAAGGCAACAATTTCAAGGCGTAAAGGAACTAATTTAATCATATTGTTCAATTAGCTAATCTCCATAAAGGTGATAACTTTGCAACGACTATTAGGGAAGTTAATAATTAACTTAGACTTACCCTAACTCCTATGTTAGCTTAAATATATGATGAAAAATAGAGATGAATATACCAAAAAAACTCACATGAACACAAATTTTGTTAAGGCTAAAGTCAAAATCCTTTGATTATTTTCAAAATCTTTCATAAAAGTACAATAATGTCTCTGGGTTATCACAAGGGTTCAACCCCTCTTACTTTGAATTGCAAAATATTTATAGATTGTAATTCAAAAATATCTAAATCCAATACAATCCTTTACAAAATACAATCTTATCCAAAATGATTTGGATATATAAACTAATACAATACAAAAATAGGTTTTTTGAACTAATTTCCATAATCAACACTCTATTCAAGGGTGTTGTTGGTAACTGTTACCTGAAAATCTATTTCTTCTCTTTATGCTCCTTTTTTTGTACTGACTCTATTTGTATTGTACTGTTGCCCAGAAATGGAACATTCAATTTTACTCGATGAGATCCAGTAACTTGTCCCATATTTTATCATATTTTGCATGCTTCGTCCACCTCTATGTACTTTTCAAAAATTGGTTTGGAAATAAATAAATGTTGAATTTCACGATGGATAAATAAATCATATTCTAGGCCTTCAATGAATGCTTTACTACTTATGATTCATTTTATTGTAGCAAAATTTGATATATCTGTTGCTATTTCATGTAATCTATGCTAGTAATTTTCTAGTGGAGTCAATTGGCCACTAGAATCTCTTAGAGGTGGAAGCTCCTTTTGTCGTAAGATATTAATTTTTTTGTGGAATTTCTTTACCCGCAATTCTAAGTTTTGAAATTTATTTTTAATTGCTACATTACATTTCTTTTAGTCAAAACTTTTCCGAATTCTAGGAATGTGCCAGTCCTATCTTCAATTCCTAATTCCTCCAATTATTCTTTGGTCTTTGAATTAAACACTTTGATTATCCTAGTTGCCTCTCCTTGCTTATGACCCAAGTCTCCTTTAATCTCCGTTATGGTTGACTTTTCTCTTCTTACCAATTCTTCTTGTTCAAAAATAATCTTGATATATTTCTAAAGCTTTGTTATGGTTGAACTAATATCAACCCATATCCTCTCCTTTGCTTCAGATAATTTCTTTGATGTGAATGATTGATCTTCATACTTTTCAAGTTGTTTGGTTAGCTTGACAATTTTATGTATTTTAGATATATATGCATTATCTACTTTTATTTTATTCTCCTCCATTTTCTGCAGTGCTACTTTCAGCTTCTCAATTTCCACATTCCTTAGGGGTAAATATCCCATGGCATTTGATATTGTTTTGTTGCTTCCTTGCTGAATGTCTCTATTTGAACTATAGATGTCCTTGAATTTGTCTGGTTTCCTTTTTCCTTCAACATAGTTTCCATTTCAACCTCCTTTTTTTGTATTTGGATGTTCTGCTCCACAATCATTTTCAACATGTTTTCTTTCTCTTTTTCTAGCCTCCCTACTTTTGTAGCTTGTGCATGTTCTGTTGTAGGTAGATTTAGTCGTTTTGTGGGCTCTTGTATATCTAAATTTCTTCTTTTGATTATTTCTTAAGAATCATTTACATCAATAGGATCCACTCCTAACTTTATCACTAGATCTTCCATCCCTTTAATTATGGTATCCTTGGTTAAGGAAGACATTCTTTCTAATTTAATTTGTGAATGAATATTATTCAAGGAGGCTTGCAACTTAGAAGGTGACATGGCTGAACTTGTTAGTGAGGAATAAATCATCTCACCTTCCTGTTTATGGAGATCAATTTGATCTATGTGGTGTATCTTCTTAGTATCAAAGGAAAACACATAAGATGTATATTCATATGCACTTTTAGGAACTAGTACTTTGGGCTCTATGAATGCCAACTGAAATTTCCCTCTATCAGAGTCTAGTACAGATAATAACATGTGTTGAGTGGTGGATGGATGATTCCAGAACTAAGTATAAGTAGAATTTTTAAATTCCTCATTATTTCTTTTCATCTCTCTAAATCTAGAAAATATATCTTTTTGTCCCGAAGATGGAGAAACGAGAGAAGTAGGAGAATCAATAGTTATTTCTTCAATTGTTGGAACAAAAAAGAAGACGCACCTGATAACACTATTGTAGTTTGTTATTCTGAATTTATGCCTTCTAATGACTCCTCTTCTATATTTATTGATTTTCTTCTTTTAAAAACTTTGAAACCAGTTGCTTTAGATGTTGAACTTGTAGGTGACACACTTTCTCTTGGCCTTTTCAATTCCCTTTCTTTCAATCTTGGAGCCTCCAATCCTGTTTGACTGGTGGTCTGCTCTTCAATTTCTTGCAGAGTGTTTTCTTCACATTCTTCCCTATTTTCAAATTTCTCAATTGTTGGCTTCACTAAGTGAACATAAGGTGTTGAATTCTTCTCAAACTTTATCTTTGAAATCACTCTCAGGGGATCATAAGGCCAACTGAAATTGTGTCTGAATTTCATTTGTTTGAGTAGAATGTCTACTTCCTTCTATATTTCTCTAGTGTTAACAACAAATGGACCAATTTGTACTTTTAATTTAAGCTAAGTATTTTTCTTCATTGACACAAAATGTATTTCATCCCTATTCATCCTTCGCCTTATGAATTCTAAAGCAAAAAACCTCATAGGTAAGAAAATTGACAGTCTATAAGGAGGAAGTTGACAACCATAGACTTTAATTTCTGTGAAATCTCGGTAGAGATACTAGTCTTCAACCTCAGATTGTTCACTGAGATGTAAAATTATTTTGATTTCTGTGGATACTTTGGGAATTGCATTACTACTCAAAAGACATAATGCCATATGCAAAAACTGATTAACAAAATCATTGAAAGAATACTCCTCTGTGTTTTCTCTAACCAGAGAAGTCCACGGGATGATTGATTGTGGTATGCCCTAGGAATCAAGACTACGTAATGGAAATTTAAACCTCTTTGACTGATGATAAAAAAATAGATAAACTAGGATAGATTGATGATTAAAGGATCCTTCAACACTGAATTTTAGAAACTGCTCAAGAATAACATTTGATAAAAAATGACTAGAATTAAACAAAAATAAGGGCTTGCTTCTAGAAGAAAATACTAATAGAAATCCTAGGATAACTTCATCTACTCACTAATTAGTTTGATAACCTAAGAGACAAGAAACCATGGAAATTACTTTCCTAGACATCTCTTGGAAAATTGTAGAAGAATATGGTGGATTAGTTCTAGGAAATTCTAAATTCTTAGGCAAAAAATACTCAAAGATGTGGGCTCACTACTAAAAAATAAGCTTTTGGTAAATTTCCATGAGGGAATTGGTCGGAAAAGGATGAAGAGGGCCTTGGGGATTAACTTGCAATGCTTGAAAAATAGATTCAGGGGTTATTTAAAACAAAATTTTGTTTTTTCTGGCCACTATGGCTCTCTGGCTAGGTAAATAACGACTCTCACACCAGGTGATGAATTTGGGGAAATGGTGGGTTTGGGCGATACAGAATTAGGGAAACATTGACTCCCAAAAGAAAAATTCATCACTGGCATCCTCAAATTTTTGTTATGCCTAGTTATGAGATTCGTAAATATCGAATTCACATTGAGTTTCAATGATCTTATATTGTGTATCGACTAAGGGAAGTCCATCGAGGTTAATTATAGGTGGTAGGGTCAGACACTGTACAACCAATTTGGATTTTCCCTTTTGAATAGTCATTTCAAAAGAATTATAGAAAGGGATAACTGAAGAAATTACCTAGTGAAAATGATGGATGTTGGCACAATGGATTGCTGCAACTAGTATTATTTGTTCTATAAGAGGGATTCATGAATGAATGGTGAAAGAATGGATAATGGATCGATAACAAAGATTAAATTTGGAACCACTGGTTTAAATGATTTATTTCAAATTACCGTTATTGACACGTCAAATTTAATGAACTGAACATTGACGGGGTGATTAATAGTTCAACGAGAAATTTGCTAAATTTATTGGGAGATTTGGTGATAGTTATTTTGGTGGGGGTGGTAATAGCATGCTAAAATAGCGGGAGGGTTACTGGGAAGGTCGATAGTAGGTGGAAGCGGTTTGCGGGGAGAGGGTGTGGTTGACGATAAGCGGTATAGGATGGGGGGGTGGGGGGTCGTGCATTGCATGAGAACGTGCCACGTAGAAAAAATTCGTAAAGGGAAAGCAAGATTGTAGACCCACCCCCCTCGTCGTCATCTGTTGGGAATGCAGGGGGTCCCGCAATTGAGCATCAACCATTGATCCAAGCGGGTATAATCTGAACTGTTGGAAAGTGTGCGATGCTTAAATCTTTGGAAACAATTGAATTATTTTTAAAATAATAATAATAAAATAAATTTGGCACCTATTCAAAATAAAAAAGTGACATTTATACTAGCTCGCTTTATAACATAGTGTGGAAATTAAACTTTACTATTTTTTTTTTTTTGAAAAAAATTATCCATTTAGAAAGAAAAAATGCATGAGTAAAATTAAGTTACAACATGGTCTACCGTGGATCTATCTTCAATTTTTAACACTATGGTGGTCCTCCTTAGGGCTCCCAGAGGTTAAGCTTAGGCATGGTTTCCCTGGTCATGACATTGATTGCAGCGCCAAGATCAATCAATGTGTTCGAGACAATAGTGTTATTAATATGTACATATAAATTTGTCTACTAGGATCCAAATACTTTGGGGATATGACCTTCCCAACCATTAGATCATCTAGTTTCCTAACAACATTGATAGTGAGGGCATCTCTTTTCTTCCTTCCAGGCCTCTTGAAGCACTCTTCCTTGATGAGCTTGTTATAGATGGGAACATCTTTGATAGCCTGGAGGAAGGGTATTTTAAAACTAGTTCTTTAGTTATCCCATATGTTCAACCTATTTTATGGTGTTTTTATTAAGTTGGACCAACCTTTCAAGGTAGGGAGGTATATTGGCTTGAGAGATACTTTATTCCTTCTCTTCTTCAAGATCTTTTGATGGAGAAGGTGGGCGAGTATATGGAATTACCTTTCGAGGCCTAAAGTTGATTTCCTGGATTTCTATAACATAGGAAAGATAGGATGTTCCCCACTATATACCTATTGTTGTTTAGGTTCAGGCATCTATTACATCAATTTCCCTTTTCATATGGGTAAAATCTTACTAAATTTGGTTCTTGGTAAGCCACTTTCCTTGGTGAAGAGGCTACCCTGCTTTGAAAACCTTGTAGAGTCGCGTGTTCTACTAGCAAGTATGCTTCATCTTGGTATTCATGATACAATCCAATATATCTTACCCAATGTATTTGGGATTGATTTATGTGGGGCCAACTTTTCAATCACCTCCAATATGTACAATAAAGGTGGAAAATATGGTCGAAGAAACTCCACATTAAGAACTAGGTGCAAGCTAAGGAAAGAGGGAATACTTAATTCAAAATTATTTTCATCAATTACCTTTTTCATTGTGTAAGTCCCATATTGAAGTTGTATTAGATTCCTATGGGGCTTGAGATGAACTCTTTCTGTAAATGTAACCACGCCTTATCATTGACATGAAATGTGTGGAACTCGATGTTGGTCATGTCGTTGCTCGTACTTGGCATTTTATTTTTACAGTATATCATGAACCTATTATTCAAGCTATGGATCTATTTAAAATATTTGGCTCCTCTATATGCATCATCCTAAGCATGGGAAGAAACTGTAGGTGAAGATGTAACTATGTGGAAAGAATATATCACTTAGCTAGTACAAGAGCACATTGTAGAGGTGGAAATCTCAAACAGTTTTTCCTACAATTAGTGTCTTGCATGTAATAGTGAAGTTGGTCTCATCCCACGTGAGTTAAGAATTATGGTTAGTTCCATAACCAAGGGTTGACTAAGGTAGACTATAATGTGGTTGGTGCTACCATTCTTGCACTTGATGTTCAAGAGGAATTGTTGCAATTATGTGTACCATTTTTTATGGAGGTCATTCTATAAATCCTCTTATGTTTGCATCATTGTGAAGGCATCTGATTAGTTTGGATGGTTGTCTCTTTCCCTAAAATAGAATGTTTCTACCATTGACATATTTACATGATGAAGTACATCTCATTTTCTTAAGTGGGTATCTACCAACAATATCATATATTATTTCACTATGATAAGCCAATGTACGTCCTTATTGAGGAATGGATTGATAACATAGTTGAATGAATCTATCTCAATCTCAAATGGCTAATGCAAGTCTAGAAGAGAGAGGCTTTGTGCAATCCCATTCAATATTTTATATACTCAAATGATTTTTGTTGTGACTCAAACTAGGAAAGATTTTGTTTATGTCCACCTTTGGTCACTTGACCTAAGGGACAAGAAATATGAGAGAACCTCAACACAAAACTTCAATAGATGTTAGCAAGATGCACGAAGATATAGAGATATATTAAAGTATTCATCAAGATTGGCTAGTCACAAATGACTTGGATCTTGGTTAGTTCCACATTCACCCCATGTTCATCCATGATGTATCCCAAATATTAAATTATCTACATGCCAAATGAGTATTTCTCAATATTGGCATACAACTTATGTTGTCATAGGGTGCTCAAGACCTATTGAACGTGTTACAAATGTTCTACCCATGTTATATTGAAGAACTAAAGGGGAATCAGTGTCTCAAAATTCTCCAAAGCAAGATAAGATAGAAAAATAAGCTTATTATTTTTTTTTTTTAAAACTCAATAAAAACATGAACTAGCCAAACACCTCCTTAATACTATAAAGAGCCTCACTGACAATAAAAACATCAAAGTACTTCTTCCCTTACCCATTTAATAGCATTTTCTTCACACACATCATAAAAGTACATTAAACAAAATATCCACCACATTTTAAGAGCGCGAATGCTGTGATGGCTGGGGTTTCCACTCCCATCCCTCTCCCGATGAACGTCCCGTCTGTGACATTTCAGTTCCACACGGTGAAGGCCTGAGAGCGTTCTGACGGATTCACCCAATTTTTTCCATTTCCAGTTAAGGAGCGTGCGTTCTCACGGTTTTTTTAAATCTATTTTCCGTCAAGTATTTTCCATTTCCGGTGAAGGAGCGTGCGTTTTCCGTCGAGTATTCTCCATTTCTGGTGAAGGAGCGTGCGTTCTCACGGTGTTGATCCAACCGTCGGCTGTTGATCCAAGCGGGTGTAATCTGAACCGTTGGAAAGTGCCCAAGGCTTAACAACTCTTTGGAAACAATTGAATTATTTTCAAAATAATAATAATAAAACAATTTGGCGCCTAAACAAAATAAAAAACCGACATTTGTACTAGCTAGCTTTATTATATAGTGTGGGAATTAAACTTAACTATTTTTTTTTGGAAAATATCATACAATACTCATCTTTGATGGGATTAATGTTGTATGATAAGTGACATTGCTCGCTGAGGCAAATGTCTTATGCTTGGATATACTTATGTAGAGCATATTTTTCCTAAAGAAATATACATCAATAATTTTTAGTTAGTATTTCAGAGTATGAAATAAGAGTTTTATGACTCCATCTTGTTATTATAGTGTTGCAAATCCACCTTGTTGCAACAATGCTACAACTCCACCTCGCTATTATAGTGTAGCAACTCCACCTTATTGTTAAGTGTTGTGACTCTGCATTATTATTATAGTGTTTAGACTTTGATACAACATTATGGATCATGTCTTTTTATAGTTCCATGTTCCTTATAGTATTCTATGAAAAATTAGTGGATCACATGTGCAAGGAAATATTAATTGGTTTTGGAAATGGATGAGCAAGATGAATTGTTGCGACTATTCTATCTCAAAACCTCTGTTTAATACCAAGGAACAAATCAATGATGAAATATGGGTGAAGTAACGGGTAGAAGAAATAATAAAGCTAAAAGGACCAAAGGAAGAAAGATACGACAAACATTTGGTTGTATCTAGTGGAGAAAAAATGATGCATATGAAAAGTCATAGCATAGAGTATGAATGTACATAGATTATAAGAATAAATTGGTGGTCATATGAATAAGAAACAAAAAATTTTAGTTTCTTATCTTATTTCCTTTAATTCTCAATTTTTCAATGCATTGTTAGTTTTTTCTAATTCTATTAATATACCATACAAGTAATTCACTTTGTTGGAAGAGAACGAGTACTTATAGGTGGTTGTGTGAAAAATTATCTACAATAAGTGGTACTATTTAAGATACACATTTGAATTCACTACCATCATCTAATTATATACACCTCTAGAATATATAAATGTCATTAGCTAGTACACAAATCTAATAATATAACAGGACATCATCATCATGATCACATTTAACAAAACACAAACATTGTAATATAACATCATCACCACACACATCCTCAAATTAATACAAATCTCATTTCAAATAACTGCTATCACATACAAATCTATCTGCAAACACATTAAATGAACATATCTAACATGACCTAACAATATAAGCATAAACACCAACATATAAATTATGTACATAAACATGAACAAATAAAATACACCATATAGAAATAACATTTTATTTGTTCATGTTTATGTACTTAATATATATACAAGTCAAATAACTACATCAAGTGAAATAAGTGCAAGCAAGTATCTTATAAAACAGACATAGTTCCATCATGGTTTGCAGTAGAAGACGTTGGATGGTCAACTACTACATTATCAACATCTATTGAGCACAACTAAGGTGGAGGAGGAGGTGGCTGGTCTGCAGTGGAAGACAATGGATGGTCAATTATTGTGCCCTCAACATGGTCTGGAGAAATATGTGGTGGAGGAGTAGGTGGCTAGTCTACTCTGTCAGGAGAAACATAAGGCATAACCTCTAGCTCTAGCATCTCATCATCAGGCAGCTCACAAGGAGGTGCACTACCAAAAGGATCATCGACAACCTAATCATGGAAATGATCTGATGGGGTGGTACTACCAGAAGCATCATGATAACCAACCTCATCATCATGACCATGATCATCACCCTGATCATCATCATCACCACCCTCACTTGATGTATCTGCCATTGAATGAGGCTGACCCGCATCCCTCATCGCTGTTAATTCCCTACTAGCTTTGATGATATGCCACATAAGAGACATCATCTCACCGAACAATCCCCGTAGATATCCACAAACATCAGATCCATGCTGATATCTCGAGTCCTTGTAGGGCGCACTCCCTGTCGAACCAAACCTTCGACCAATCTTTTGTAGTAGTCCATTTGAAATCACAGACCAACCCTATGGCCCCGGACACCCATGCCACCCTTAGGATGTGCCTCACCCTCTTGGGCCTCGCCCATCTCCTCATCTCCTCGATCCAATAGTGGGGGGCAGGTATGTACCCATTAAATGAGCCTATGTATGAAAAATATATAGTACACAAAAATAATTAGAAAATGTCATTAAAAAATTTAATGAAACAGTTAAAGAATGTATTGGAATAAATTTTATTCTAATTCATTAAAACAATAAAATGAAACTAGATTAATTTAAAGAAAACATTGATATTACCTATATCATCTAAAGGATGAACTGCCATGAAGAGGATGCTCATCAGAGTCCATTGGAGTCCTTTTGGAGTTTGTGGGAATTTCAATGGACCATTTTTCTCCATTCAGATACTCCCTGGATGCACCTGGGGCCACCTCTTACCTTCTAGGCAAGAGTTAACAAGTTCATTTAGAATGACATTTACAAGCAGTTTGTAAAGATCACTTAGACAAAACCTCAAGGTGGGTTGCGTCCGAAGATGGCCTTCTATGCGGAGCACTTCATGGAGATGAGGGATGGACTCATCGTCCAACCCCTCTACACTTCTCGTCATTGGATTCACTCTCTTTGTATTCCCCTGGGCCAGTTCAAAGTGGGATCACATAGGACTTCGAGTTGAGGTGGATCATCAGATTTTCCAATCAGAGAGGAGTTGACAATTATGCCATCTTCACGAGATCGAGTCAAAGGAGAATTTTGCATCTTCCGCCGCCCCACCTATTATGAGATCTGTGGGCGATTCTATTGACCTAGTTTTGGTAATTTGTTTGACATTAAGAAACTTATCTTACCTTCTGACACTTCTTCATATGGATAGATCAGTGGCACTATTCTTCCAGTAGATGTACAGTATGGCTAGGATATCAATATTTCTACCAACCCTTTTCCATTGGATGAGTAGGTCAGTTACAATATTTTCCTGTTCGTTGGAAGCATTCTTTTAGCAGATGAATGGTTCACTGATCACTTTCCTTCGGGGATGAGCAGCTCAGAGCTGATTCCTATACATGATGTTTCTTCCAACACTTCTTTTTTGGATGGATAGTTCAGTATCATAGTTTCCCAGATGATGAGTAGTTTAGTGGCATCATTATTCAAGTACATTATTGGGTCTCGTTACCCCTCAAAATGCATATGCATTTTGATCTTTGCAGAGGCATTCTTTCCAGCACACAATAACTTCATATATAGGGTGATATTGGAAAATTAAGTAGCAGTATTCCTGAGTAGCAGATGGACAAAATAAGAGAAATCTAATGTTTTTATAAGTCCATATGTCTAAGATGTTTTGTTCAGCATAGGAAGGCACCTTAAAGATTCTGGGATATATTTCAGATTTGGAAAAGTTCAAATCAGATTTTGAACAGGGTGCAAAATTATACCAACTCACAAAGGAGCACTTCCATGAGACTTTTGACTTTTGTTTGCTTTTTTTGAATAAAAGTCAAAGTCTAAACCAACACATATATTTCAATATATATGGTGCAAGCTCCACAAACAAATCAACAGTTATGGAGGATTATAATACATGTAGAAAACAAAGATATGAGCATTTTCTTTTATTGGAGCTATTCTTGTATGATTGGGTAGATTTGAAGTTGAAGAGACATTGCTTCGAGAGAAGTGGATGTTGTCTTCCCATCAGTTCCAGATCAAAAAATGAAAGGCATTTTTTGTTGGTCTATGTGGCCCTTGATTTCACATGTCTAGGTGCAGTTATTTAGCAAATTTATATGGTATTTGAGTGTTCTTTGAAGAAGTTTGACAACATATGAGGCGCTTTTTTGAAGACCAAGCACAATATCTACACCAAGAGATGGGGCACATCTGTGATAGGTGTTATAACTAGCATCCTGAGCACATTTTCTAGGGTTGTTATGTGCCTTAGTTACATCATAAAAGGGGGAATTCTTAACCATTGTTTCTGATGCCTGCTGACTGGGTAGAGGGAGTGCACTACTTCAGATCTGCTTTACTCATTTGCTGTGATGCCCCTTATTTCAGGCATTAAAACAACAATTACTCTATTAGCAAGAGTTTTTCAAGAAGATTCATGCATGGTCAAAGCTATTTCTTGGAGAAAATGACCATCATTATAAGCTATATTTGGAGGTTATTATGGCATGGTAAATGGATGTATACACCATGAAATATGAGCACCTTACCTAAGGAATCTCAAAGGCTTATTTTAAGGGAAAAATGAGTGAGTGGGCCAAATTTGAGGAGAAAAGGTCATTAGAAACAAGAGAAAAGTCGAATAGTCATGAATTTGGCAAAGTGGCATGTTACAACTAACCCAAAAAGAGAACACTCCCTTTTGATAGGGAAAGTGCTTTCACCAACACTAGTCTTTTTCCTTCGCATCTCAACCAAACCTGCCATCTGCAAATTTGAATATATTGTAGTCTCAGAATCAATCATTGGTCCTTGGAAAGGAAATGTCACCCAAACATCATTCTCCTCCATCAAGGCATCAAACCTCACTTCATTAGAACAACTAGAAGGCTCACAAATGGAAGTAGCTAATGCATTTTGGTTAGCATATCTCCTAGGAGGTATTCTGACCCTCATTGAAGATTTGGGTGCTCCTATGCATTCTACAATGTTTGAGTAAGCCATCTTGGCTTCATGCGAGCTGAGGTAGAGGGTAAGGACATATCTCTCCTTAGGCTCTCATCGACCACACCAATCACACCTAATATCCTGTGCATGGAGTCACCATGGTGAAATATCAAGATGCCTTCAAACGTTGCTTGCTTCACCCTACAAACAACAAATCTTAAAAATAAAGGAACAAGGGCTTTGTCCCTTCATGGAGTCGCCAAGTGAGAATAAAAAAATAGAAAATACATTACCTCCCACAAAATATATGCACAATGTGTCATCAAATCAATTCCGAGAAATGGACTTTATTGTTGTTGTTGTCTTTTTACCTATTTTGGCTCAAGGCCGTGGCAACAACGCCAAAAAAAATGTTACCACTCAAAGTAGACCGTATGATGAAAGTCCAAAATAAAAAGGACTAGCCAAGGTCAACTCAAGAGGGAAGGCCAATGTCACTACACCAACCCTCTTCTTTCTTGAGGATGGCTCTTCTCTAACTCTCAAGGGGGTGTATCTAGGGTAAGATTACTAGGGTTGAGACAATAAGTTTCAAGGTGATATGAAGAGGCGACCCTCTCTTGTTGGTCGAGCCATGCTTACATACCCTAGTCAAATGGTAAAAGAAAAGGAAAATAAAATGAGGCAAAGGAATGATGGGAGAACGTAAAAGACTAGTCCAAAGAGACTAGTGCCAAATCATGAAAGGAAAATGGAGTCATGGAGAGGACATGGGGTGGGATCCAAATTGCATTTCATGTACCTATAAGGTTAGGGCTCTAAGAAAAATAACTCAAATAGGAGGATATCAATCATAAGCTAGAAAATTTCCTAGTGAAAGGCCCTACTAAAGATGCACATTCTAGGTATGAGGTAACAAGATCATGACAAGCAAAGACAACAACACCACCAGGCAGACAAATAAATCTGGCAAGCCCAGTATCCTCTAGGTTATAGATCGAGATCGAGATAAAGACCCAAATATGGTTTTTTACTCTGTAGCGAAGACAAAGCTAGTCAATGAAGCAGTTCCAAACCCATTACCTATAATAGGATCAGTAGTTCCAGATTTAGGTCCAAATGCAGTTAAAGATCCATAGTTGTAGCTAGCAGCACCAAAAGCAGATGTAGTAGTGACGACAACATATCTAGAGTCATAGCCTACAATAGCAGTTGTTTATGATCTTTCTCTTTTTACTTCAGTAGCAGAGCCTAAAGCAGTGGTTTAAGCCGTTGCAACATTCATTGATCTAGTTCCAGCCAATAGTTTCGGTTAACTCAGCAGCAGCTATGCCATGAGCCACCATGACAGTAGAAGCAGAGACGAGGACAGTGAAAGAAAAAATATAGAGTAGGTGTGTTGGGCTTAGGCGTCACTCTATAGACTATGGTTCATTGGGGTTCATGGTGAAGTGAATGAACCGCGCTTTGTGGTAGGGCAGGGCAGCTAGCGTGGAGGCAGGTAAATAGAGCTAGCTTAGAGACCCCCCTTGCCCACCCTAAGTGAATGCAATACTGGCTGGCCCCACCCTTCTAACTAGCAACTATGGGAAGAAGTTCGTTAAGTGAATGCACTCCATCACATATTGAATCTCTTTCTCGATATTAAAGCAAGGCAGTAAGCATGTCAGGAATGCACATCCAGTGTTGTATGTCCCCACCCTTCTAGAAACTATGAGAAGAATTACAGTAAGTAAATACACATACGGCTCCACCCTTCAAACTATCACTACAAGCCCCACCCACCTTTATAGCAATGTAGGTCACATAGATTAGATGTCGTGAAGATGTCCACAAGGTGTCCTACAGAGCCCGAAATCAGAAAAGAAAGTGTTCACAAGTCGATCGAGATTTTATTGCCTTAATTCTATAGCCCCAAACTCCCCATTAAGTGTTTAGTTGGGATTTATAAAACCATTCACGCTACCCATTCATGTAAGACCCTGTAGGGAGAGAGAGGTATCAAGAACCACAACCCTGTTTGTGGGTTGAACTAACCAGTTGGGGATATTTAGTTAGGGTTTTGGGTCGAAAAAAAAAAACTGACATAGATAGGTGGTAGGCCTCAACGATTAAGCTTTCGTTTCTTCTTTATGTATTTGGGGCGGTCCCATTCACTAGCTATTTTTTTATGTGTGGTTGGGTGGGTCTCATTAACCCCATTAATATTTGAGTGGATTTCAGGTTAGACCAGGGGTATAGAGCTTAGAGGGAGGGAGGACAACACCAGAAAGAGATTTCACTCCATGAATCAACACTCTCAAATACTACCTCGTCAGCTGGATTATCTTACATCCAAAAACTAAGCCAAGCTATGGTCTTTCTTCCTTTGGTACTGGAACTTTCCTATTAGTTACATGGATGGGACACATAGGATTTGATTTCAACCTCCTCTTTGGTTGGTTGTCAGAAATGGAATCGAATGACCCAGCTAATTCGAGATGTGGGATCGTTCGTATGTTCTCCTATATCATGTTAAATAAGAACATATGAGAAGAAGTACGGTAAGTAAATGCACATATGGCTCCACCCTTCAAACTATCACTACAAGCCCCACCCACCCTTATAGCAATGTAGGTTAGATAGATTAGAGGTGGTGAAGATGTCCACAAGGTGTACTGTAGAGCTTGAAATCAGAAAAGAAAGAGTTCATAGGTCGATCGAGGTTTTATTGCCTTAATTCTATAGCCCTAAAAACCCCATTAAGCATTTAATTGGGATTCATAAAACCATCTGAGCTACCCATTCACATAAGACCCTGTAGGGAGAGAGAGGTATGAAGAACCACAACCTTGTTTGTGGGTTGAACCAATTGGTTGGGGATATTTAGTTAGGGTTTTGGGTTGAACAAACAACTGACATAGATAGGTGGTAGGCCTCAATGATTAAGATTTCGTTTCTTCTTATGTATTTGGGGTGGTCCAAGTCACTAGCTATTTTTTTTATGCGTGGTTGGGTGGGTCTCATTAACCCCATTAATCTTTGGGCGAATTTTAGGTTAGAACAGGGGTATAAAGCTTAAAGGGAGGAATGACAACACTAGAAAGAGATTTCAATCCATGAATCAATGCTCTCAAATACTACCCCGTAAGCTGGATTATCTTACATCCAGAAACTAAGCCAAGCTATGGTCTTTCTTCCTTTGGTATTGGGACTTTCCTATTATTTACATGAACGGGATACATGGGATTTGATTTCAACCTTCTCTTTGGCTGGTTGTCCAAAATGGAATCGAATGACCCAACTAATTCGAGATGTGGGATCACTCCTATGTCCTCCTATATCATGTTGAATAAGCCAATAATGAATGTATCAATCTAGTGTATGTTCGACAGACATCACCTCACCCAGATCCTTATATAGAACCACCTGTAGTGATGGAGATGGAAGTAGACCCATCCGTAGAGAAGAGGTCCCATATAGACAGACACAAAGAAAGACTAAATATCGAAGGAAAGAGGAATCTCGCCTGTCATCCATAAATTTCTCTAGGATTTGATCACTGGGGGAGGGATCTCAATGGGTTTCGTCGAGGAATTTCCACCTGATCCAAATCAGGTAAGCCAACCAAATGTAATGTGCCCAACCAGAGCTTTAGTGATCCATCCAAATGTATGTGCCTAGCCAGAGCTTTAATGACCTTCCAGATCCATCAAATGGAGTCTGGTTTTATCCAGTCTTCTGTAGATATAGATTTAGATACATATATATAAGGGTATCCTAGATCTGATTTTGACACTTATTAGCATTGATATGCTTGTTAAAATTCATGCATGATGGTTTCAATTAAAAACTGTAGTTCTATATTGTTTGTTTTTTTTTCCCGGCAGGCAAGGGTTTGTGGATAAACACCACAGTAATTCTATTATAATATAATTGTGTACTTATTCTCTTTCCCACCTAGAGAGAAACATAACTCCCCTAAGTAAGAACCTCCCTCCCAAACATCAACATTCCAACCAAGCCAAGCCAAGACTGGCTAAAGCGCTTATATAATTTTGTACTTAACTTAAGGAACAAATATAATAGAATGAAATGGAACAGTTATGTCCCTATGGATGGGGCTGGCACTTTTTCACTATTAGTTGGGTTGGTGGAAGCCAATGTAATGGGAACTTTGGAATATGCACTTATGTCGGAGGAGTATACTTCTTCATATTGGTTCGTCGGTCGGAGGAAGTGAAAGCTAACTTGACCAAGGGATAGAGTCGCTCATCCATCATATGGGTGAGGGTGTGCAAGTAGGCTCAACTATAAAGGAGAGGATTTCTCGCTCATATCCATCATATGGTGAGGGTGCGTTAGCACGCTCGAATAAAAGGAGAGGATGCCCCCAACAAGGCTCAACCATCAGGAGAGGATGCATAAGCATGGCTCGACATCTAGGAGAGGATGTGTAAGCATAGTTCGACCATCGGGAGAGGATGCATAAGCATGGTTTGACCACTGGGAGAGGATGCGTAAGCATGGCTTGACCACCAGGAGAGGATGCTTAAGCATGGATAAACCACCAGGAGAGGATGATTAAGAATGGCTCAACCAACAAGAGAGGAACGTAGTCGCTCACCCATCTCGTGGGTGAGGGTTTTAATGCTCACTCATCATATGGGTGAAGGAGAAAAAGCGAGGAACACACTACTTTTTCTTCCTTATAACTAATAATATAATAATTAGTGATGCTCAACCCTTCATGCGATGGATAGATTATATTGCAATGCTCCTTAGAATTCAGAAAGTAATAACCAAAATGGCCAAACCAATAGCATATTCCGTAGTTGCATCGTTAACACCAATAAATAAAATAATTGACCCATCATATCATTCAGATAAACGGGAAATACCAAATGGCTCAAATTGACAACTAGTAACATTGATTCAATTTGGCATTGCGCATAATAGTAATTTTTCGTCTATTTAGGAAGATTCCTCGAATACCTGAGAGAGAAATGATCATAAGAAATGTTAAATATTTGACAAGATTCCATTTTAGTTGGGAATGTAGAATGGAGGGGAAGGACATTCCGGAGGGGACTTGATTCTAAATTCTCTTTGTTAGGGGTGGGATCGGCGGAGTCGTCTTCAAAATTATTGGGATGGTGGGATGATCATAAGTAAGAGAGAAAAATAAGAGAAGTGGGGGTCGATCTACTTTTCATTCCATGATTATCCCCTTGGGTGAGGTGGAATAGTAATTGATTGGGAATGGATATAGATAAGGTCCTGAAATAAAAGGTAAACCCTGAGTGATCGCGCTCTATATTCTTGATGCTATATCTAGCCAGGGAGACTAAGAAGAAAAGTACCCCAAAAAATCCAAGGAGATAAGCACACAACTCTATGAAAGTCTATACTATTTTAGCCCAACTACTTAATGTCAGGAACCTTAATTGAAAGCTAGACCAATAGTTAGTTTGGAAAGCCTATACATACTATTATCTATCTTCCCTCAAACAAATTAGATACAATGGATTTCTTTCCTTGTTCGGTATTCGCCAAATGATCTTTGGAGTTATGCACTTATCTCCTTGGCTTTATGCTATCCCCCTATTACTCGAGATATGTAAATACATTATATATGAGTTAGCGTGCTGGGGAAATAAGTGGGCATGGGACATATATCTTTCTTTCTCTATACTATTTTAGCCCAACTACTTAATGTTAGGCCCCTTAATTGAAAGCTAGGTGCAGGAGAGGAAGCGAAAGCTGGCTCGACCAACGAGAGAGGTCTTTATTGCTCAACCACTGGGAGAGGACCTTATGAGCCGCTTCAGCTGAACACATAGTCTCTTGAATAGAATGGATGGCCTTTTTGAGTTAGCCTATTCATGGATTATGGTTTGGAGGCCATCCATATGCCCCTCATATTATGGAATAACACAATCATCTACCCCTGAGGGGGATGCTAAAGGCCCCAAGTATCATTTGCTGCCTAACTGCGTTCTCTTTCCACATAAATGGCATGGTCTAGGTGTGATTTCCTACCTCTTGTAGTCATAGGAGTGGTATTGTGAGTCTAACTTCTCCCTCTTGACTATTCAGGGAGACTTGGTAATCTTGTGTGGTACGTCCTGGTGAAGGAGGGGTTGGAGTAAGAACTATTTGTTGACCTCTCCCTGGAAGAAGGATAAGTGGTGAATATGCCTTAGATGTTGATGCTTTTTCAACTACTACCATAGAGACCTTGACACACTTTGTTATTGGTCCATCAGTTGCTGAGGGCTCACGTCCCATCCGGTCGTTAAACTAGAAGATCAAAAGCACTATTACTATGCACCTAAGCTCAAATCTAACCTTATAGTACCACCTCTATCCTTGGATGTGCCTTTGCTCTTTTCAGATCCAAAAGTAGCAGCTAGTTCCCCTATAGTAGCTACATAAATGAAAGTAACCCATCCATTACCAAAGTAATCACCTAGCAAGTCGTTATCCATTGACCTTGTGTGCCACAACTTACATATACTACAAGTCAATCATCCACTAGCGTCGCATCGTAACCTAATTATGAAAGTGGTGCACCACTTACTAGTGTTTCTCCCTAATCTAGATCCATAGCTACTCCATCCACTTCTAGTGGCGTTCCTCATCTAGAGTAGATTGCCATTCATCATCTACAAACTAATCTAGCCCTATTACTCACTTTGTGGCAAACCTATCTGAGACTCCTTTGAATATTGTAACCATGCAAGAGAAGGGAAAAGCTAAAATTGATGGACCTTATGTAAAGTATGATCTATTACCCTTTCCTAATGGCTTGAAGTACCAGGCACATGGTCCTCTAATAGTAGATGAGCTTGTCGTGAATCTTACCTTTGAGCTTGTTGGCCCTGGTGAATACCGGGTTGTCCACCCTAAAAACATGCAGCCAAACATTGCCATGTTTGAGTATACATGAGCCTTTTTTAGAGGCCTCACTCTTCCAAACATTGGTAGCTGCATTGTTGCCATTGATGCAGTGTCTCTTGGGTTAGAGAGAAGCACATCACTCTACTCCCCACATACCTTGGGAACATCACTTGAGTCCTTATCTTTTTATGTTCTACATGCTTACAATTTCTATTTTGTCAATTTTGGTTCTTTTGATTGCCTTCACATAGAGGAGAGCACCCTTCCTCAAGTGTCTGAATGGTCTTCTCTTTTTTATATTGTGTTGTGCACTAATAAAAATATGTAGACCCTTTGTCTCTAATAGAGTAATTTTCGTACCCACCTCTTCCTCCTTCGCTACAATGTCCTATCACACTTCAGCCCAATCCTTGCATAAATAGTTGATATTCTCTAAGAGGGTGATTATGACATCCTTTAAATACAAGGTACAAGAAAATCCCTATTAGATGACTATCATCCTACTCCCCCTACACCTTTACATCTCTATCTTGATGCTTATTTTGGGGGCATTCCTACACCTGATTATCTAGTTGAATACACTGTGCCTAAAATTTTCCTCTAGCTGGTGCATTTTCAACATTTTCAGAAGGTATAAGTTTTGATCTGTAATCTCCATTGAAGGGTACTACTTTTTTTTTACCTCTAAAATCTTTTTCACCATTAATGTGTTATCATTACCTTTCTCATTATTTGAAATGGAGAGCAGGTAAGCCCTCAATGCCACCTTTGACCTCACCTATGGTGTATCGGATTGGATATAGCACACTGAAGACCATCGAAGCATGCATGAAAAATGACCGCTAGCAGCTTACCCACCGCCACTTGCAACTGATCAAAAGTAAGAAGTTCCAACACCGGTTGATTGAGTTGGCCAAGTCAAAGTTTCATTTTCACCCATAGTAGGAGGAAAGGCATATAGAGTGGAAAGAGAGATTGTTATTGACTTAGTGGAAACATTAGTGGTAGAGCTAACCAGCAGAGGGGAAGGCAACTCTAAAGCTAACGGTAGAGGCAACAACAGAACCAAATCCAATTGCATATCCAAATCCACAAAATTCAACTACCAATCACAAGACAAGCACATAGGTAAGCCCAGTGCGAGATTCAAAGCCAACAAGAGTAACATATATATATATATATACATACACACACACATACACATACACATACACACACACACACACACACACACACACACATATATATATAGATTCTTTGGCTTAACTATTCTAAATAATAGCCAACTCAGTTGAGGACACTTAAGGGTGAATATGGTTTCATCTAAATATGTAGATAAATGGAGAACTATTAGGACTATAGGCTTGGGCCCAAGATAAGGATCAATATAAGGAAAAGTGCTAGTTTCAGATCTTATCCCAAAAGGTGTATAAGTCAGAAACAAGGTGGAAGGATATAGGTAGTAGTCAACACCATAATTTGCTCCTTATGGGACCACGCAAAGGGAAGTTGGGGCTAGAAGAGATCCTAAATGAGGTGATGGCTTAGCAATTTGGAGGATATGGATATGAATCTTTATCTTCATATAGATATGTTATTGAAGCTAGAGGACCTGAAACATGATATGCTAGTACTGGATCAGAAACTAGATCTCGATCTCTATATACAAATATCTATCTCATTGGTGGCTGTGAGTATGGGTCTATTGTTGTTATTGGTGCTATTGATGCTGCTAGTAGTTGTGATACTGATGATGGGTCTACTTCTACTAGTGCTGCTATTGTCTCTACCCCAACTTGTGCGTGCCTTTGCAGGTAATGGACTTGTAGTAACTGGGTATCGATATGGAATTGAAACTACCGCCCACACTTTGATACAAATCGTATGCAACCTAAATTTGTCCTCTAGCTTTCTTTCTTCAGTGGTTAGCATCGGCTTGATCTTTGTTTGCAATGCTTAATTCTAGTCTTGAAGGGCTTGGAATGCCTTTTGCAAATGTGTAATATTTTATGTCGCAGAGATTGGTAGGTTTGTCTCTACGGGGCCTTTGGGAACGATTGAGTCAAAATCCTCAATTGCAGAAGCTAAAGAATCATGCCCAGCTAATGTGCGTGCATTCCTTCTAGTTAACTATTGATAAGACATCCCATGTGTGTGACATTGATCATCAAACTCTGTCATCATTTCTTTCCCATACTATGTCAAATCATCTGATGGAATGATAGAAAGATCTAGTTGTGCATGCCGGAGCTATTGTGAACTTTCTCCCAGTACCGAAGTGTCATGAGTCACAAGGGCCAGAGGATGTATTTGCAACACCCTCTGTTGAACCCCCGGATCATGAAGGACCCTCTTTCCTGAACTTGGAGATAGAATTGCATGTTGTACTGTACTCGATGAAGTGTCAACTGGTTACCAAGGAGGTGAACCTAGTTCATCCACGGATTCTCAAGATTATAAGATGATGCGCAGATTATCTAGTTACTAAGAATCCTCTTTTAGATCATTTTTTGTACCTCCAAATGGGAACGTAAACTATCAATGATGTTCTAAAATTTCTGAGGCAATTAAGATTTACCCAAGGGATATGTAACCTCTATCTTTTGTTGTTGTAACTCTGGTATAGTAGTTGACTAAGAAGGTAAAAATTGTAATTGAACTAGTCACCTTTATTGACAAGGTGTATGGACTGTGCTTGCGGGTTCTTAAATAGAAGTGGGTTGTGTGATGGTTCCTCCCCCCCCGATGGTCTTGCTGATGGATGTGTTGGAGTAGCAGTGGTGATATTGGTTGTATTTTTTTGAATAAGACATTTCTCATGCTCTACTTCTTCTTATTCCTCTCGCTCCATTTCCTCTTACTCTCTTTGCCACTTCAACTTTGTAAGGTGCAGGGATTCTTGAACTGATGTCTAGTATGCTACTATACAATGGGTGCATCACCTTTCTATTACTTTTTATTTGTGCTTGCTTCCTTAGCCAATGTAATCTCAATATCAGAATCAGGTTGCAAGGATAGCTTCTTGGGCCACTGCACAACTGTTGCTTGGATGTCATTGTCTGAAATATAGAATGGTAGGACGTATGTTGGTGCCTACGGATTTGTGTGGTTTAACAATAAAATTATGCATATCTATTGAAAAATAAAGAAATTCATCATACTTGTCCACAAGATTATGTGGAATCCAAAAGGATTCTGCAATCTCTTGTATCATTATGGTGTACCAATGCTGAAAAGCATGGTTGGTATCGGATTGAAAATGTTTTTGGTATACTGCCAAACATGAAACTTAGGCGTTGGGAACATCTTTGTCACCTCTGTCTCGGAGGGTTTTCCTTTTGGTAGTTTACATAGAATCATAGCAAGGAGCAGGAGCACCCAACTGTAGTGAAAATATTTACCTTGCTCCTGCACCTTTAAACAACCTACTACAAACTTGTACTGAAGATAGAGTGCCAAAGACATCTTGATTCCCTATGTGCACCTCTCGTATGCATGGATGACACCCACATGGAATTCGTCTTTCCAACACTTCCTTACAAGTTTACATGCTAATAGTTGTGTCGCAAAGTGAACCTCTGGATCATGGATATCATAAATTACTACTTCACACAAAACCCTATGTGTGCCATATTTCTTGTAGATGTCCTTTGCAGTAACATTCATTACCATCATAACTTTAGTTGCATCTTCTCCTTGTCTTGGTAGTAATCCTAAAACCCAATGCAGTGTGTCTGGATCCATAAGTAGGGTGTGTCAAGCCACAAATAACCTCCATGCAACTAGCTTAAAGGAAATCTAACACAACATGTTATTGGGGTACTCTCTCTAAAATGGGGAAGATCCAACAAGGCCATTACCCTATATTTATATAATCTCTTTGCCCAAGGATTTGGTTGAACACTCTCATTACCATTGGGCAATGTCATGACCTCAGTATAGTAATCGAACTAGAAATCAGGGAATTGTGTAGCATCTTGCAAGTGAAAGTCTGATAATTTGATGATGCTGACTCTTTCTAGCAAGGGCTAAACTATATTAACATTCTCATGAATGTCCACCATAGGTATAATGGATTCCTTGTGTGATTTATGCTTTGGACATGATTTAGGCTTAGAAGTAGTCACCATGGGTTAATTAAGCTACAAACTACTCACCTTCAACATTTAAGCTTTCTCTTCACTGTAAACAACACCTTTTCATTTCCAAGCTCTTCACCTTTATTTATACGCGCTCCAACAACGAGCTCACCCATAACTCCGTGCATTACCTATATTCTTAGGATGTGCCTTAGTAAATGTTAATCGCGGTTATTTTTCATTTGAATCGCTACTCACTTCCTTCAAATTAAACTCACCATAGTTCCCTTAGATCTTATCCCGCTACTTACCTTTTTTAATGACATCATGCCATCAACATCACCTTATTCTCCTTACATCCCCTCATCACATCAATAAGAATATGTTGTATATCTTTTCACATCATTAACTTATTTTATTTTGCCACTTGTCTCGACATGAGTGAAACTTAATTAACATGAAATTTTATAATCAACTAACTAATTGAAACAATAGCATCACACTAGATTCTAAAAACACAATACACTATTCTACAACTTGATCAAAACTTAACAAAATAGATCGCCAACTGAACTAATCTAATCCTACTATTATACAATGAAATACCTGATGCAATCCCCCAAGGGGACATAGTAAGGTTTAAGCTGACTTCCGTTAACGAGACCCTTCATTGGATGGCCATCCAATTTTGTAAACTTAACCACCCCAAATTCTGTAACACACCTACAAAATTGGTGTATTTCTTAGTTTTCCTAATCAATCTCCTTAGCTTGGTGTGCACTCACCAAAGAGATCTTTTACTTCCCCTTGTGTGCATTGATTAGAAATGAGATACCATCCTTGATTAGGCAGTACTAGTTTTCCCTTCTCAAAAAGAGAACATCCCTCATATACATATAGGGGCTACCAAATACTACACCATAAACATAAAGAGGCACTACATTGACTTCTATTTCATTAATAAGATTTGGCACTTTCAGAAATCCTAAGCTTACATCGCTTGGTCACTTTTCACTCTACATCCTTATTCACCCAACCAAAAGGGTATGGATGAGGGTGATCATGCATCTCTAAACCAAGTTGACATACCAGAGACTTTACAATGAGGTTCGCCCATGAACGAGAATTGAACAGAGTGTCTAACTTGTTCTTCTTTATCCAAATCATAATATGGAACAACTTTGTCACCTCCTTGGGGGGTTTACGGGGGGTTGAAAATGGAACGCTTAGGGATGTTTTGTGATGGAGGCTAATAAAGTTCACCTCCTTTAGTAGTGTTGTTTATACCCTATTTTATTCCCCATATGAGCTTCTTTCTATCTCCTTTCCTACTTCCACTATTATATTCTTCTTCTTGGATTTATCCTGCTTGTGGCTTCTTTTCCCTTCTTCTTTCCCTTATTGGAAAAGATCCCTAATGTTTTGTTTGCTTCGCACCATTTTGTTTCCCCTTCTTCTTGTAAGATTTAATGTATTGCAATCCAAGTAGTAATTGGGTTCGTAGTAATTGGGCTACTCTACTAATAAGAAATCTTTTGGGAATCGCACATCCTCTTATCTACCCGCCTTCTTATCTACCATCCTCTTATCTATTTCTTCACTCCTATATTCTTAACTCCCATCCTCTTATGGTTTTGATTTGGTCATTGGTTAGCCAGTGTGAGCGAAAAAGTTAGTTCCACTGGTTGACCGGTTAAGAAGATAAAAGAATCAGAG
This sequence comes from Pinus taeda, assembly GCA_000404065.3. Lineage (NCBI taxonomy): Eukaryota > Viridiplantae > Streptophyta > Pinopsida > Pinales > Pinaceae > Pinus > Pinus taeda. Next base: position 51,015 of record APFE030918772.1, read on the forward strand.
GTTTAATAAGGCTTATGGTTTCTCCTATGAGGTCCAGTGTTAAAGCGGTCCTCTATATCAAGGAAAGGAATGAATCATGCTGGTGGTCATTATTTTTAGTTGAGTACAGAACAAGTGATGAAATAAAGAGTTTGATACTAAGTGATGAGAGAAAGAATATTCTATGGCTTTTGGTTTAACGACCTTCTTCAATAGGCCGACTTTAGGAGGAAGCAAGTCCTAGCTAGTGATGAAAAAAATAATCATATGGTCCTTTCCCAGTGATTGATATAAAGAATATTGTGTGGTCCTATCCTAGTGATTTATATAGAAAGAATGTGATATGCCTTTGGTTGGTTCCACGATATTCTATAGGCCTCAGGAACCCTACAATGATTACAAGTGATCAAAGAAAGAATATGATACACTCATCTCCACAATCTGATATAGGGCAACCATCGGAAGTAACCCGAAAGTATCATCGAGCTCAACTAAATAACCTACCTATCAAGCTGCTTCTCCTCTACAAATACTATTGTAGGCTAGCAGCTATCAACAAAGACTATCATCTCTTCTGGGGGCAGTGGCTATAAAGACTCTCTCATCCGGTGGTAGTTGTGCAGTAGAAGTAGTACATTCAGTAGTTGTCTATGTCTAGTAGTTGTAAAGATATGGTGGCAGTAGGAACCGTTCCTATGGAGAATGAGGAAGAGTGCGATAATGAATCTCTGGGTGTAAAGGTGATAATCAATATATTCTTAATGGTAAGCTACTAAGTAATAAGAAATGGTATATTAATGCTTCGTATTCCCTACTTGTATCTAATATATGCTACTTCTTTATATCCTAAATCATAGTGTGTCTTTATCATAGTGAAACCAACTGCATCTTCTTTGTGCTATCACGGGGAAACCCCAGGTAAGTGCTGGGGAAGAAATAGAGAGACCTTACCTTACCTTCCATCTGGAATAATGTGTAATTCAAGGATATGGATATCGAAGTATCCTGAATGGCAACACCATCTCAGATCCCCACTGCACACCAGATGTGTCATCTTCAGAATCACAGAAGAAACTCTTATCCACATACCACTCTACTGCTGCCCTGCCTTCCCTTCACTTAGGTATCCCTCCATTATCTTCATAGCTCACTCCCATCTCATCTATATCAACAAGCCCTGTCTCTCGTGCTCCCAGATGGCACCAATATGTCTTACATTTATATCCTACTCTTTCTTCGTGCCATTCCTACTTTCCAGCAATGAATAAATTCATAATCGTGTCAAGTCAGAATTTTGGGAAACTATTTCAATAAGTAGGGGTCTCGCCTGCACTTCAATCTGTGTATTCACGTGGAGCTTGAGATGTATGTGAACCAACTGCTAACACAAGAAGTATAGCTGCTTTGTCTGTCCTCATCTAATCAGGGGAAGTCTTGTTAGTTGTTTGAGCTAAGCATACCCTTTTGGGTTTCTTGCCTAGGGAAGTCTAGTTCGGACCAAGCTGGGTGCACATCCAACCAAACCAATGAATCAAATCCGCATGAGCTAGTCGTTGAAGGGACAGATAACGAAAGGAGGCATGCAGACTACTTTATGCATTAAAAGAAGCCCAATTTGACTATAATATATATCCCATCTGAGCCTTTAAGGGGAAAATTAATTAATTAATGGGCAGGGTGGCAGAATAGCCCAGAGTTCGGTAAGGGGGGCATATTATGCTTCTATGGGAAATCTAATTAGATTAGGCACCGAGGGAACACTCCCTTAAAAGTATCAACGATTTGACAACATAAAGATATTCTGAGATGAATGCGGGGATTGTTAAGTTCATAAAGATTAAGCCCCATCCATCAATGACTATTATTAAGTATCACTCAGGGCTGCTGCTGACCAGCAAAAATTCATTACCAACACTCCTGGGCTATTCAATCTCCTTCTCGAGCTATGTGTCAAAAACGCCTCTCCGAGCCTTATCGACGCTATTCGGTGCTATTTAGGAAAGGAATTGCTCTGAGAAAAATGGAGTTGTCGACAATTATTTCAGGCTTTTCTACCCCAATGTGGTGGCTTCATTACTGCAATGTGGCTTATCATGACCCCAATGTGGCTTTGCTACTACATTCCTTGATATTGAGATGTTATTAAGAGCCATGGAGATATAGACTACCCTAAGCATTGTGGAAGGATGAAAGGACTATAGGAAGATGAAAGGGCTTGAGAAACAGGCTCTTTCAAGTTCATAGGTTTTGCATTTGTCAGTATGTTTTTTGCCATTTGAAAAGAGAGGAGGATATATCAAAATGGTCTGGACCCATACTGATTTTAGGGCTTGACCTTACACTTTTAGGGTCTTACCTTACACTATATCTTTGAGAAGAAGAAATATACAGATAGAGCCAGGACTTGAAGCAATTTGAGGGGAGAAAATATAAGGTAAGTAAGTGAAATCTTGACCAGCCCCTCACCTAATAAGTAACTTAGGAATAAGCTCGCCTTCCAGCTAACTCTTTGAGGGGAAAAATAGCGAAGAAAGCCAGTTGATAACCATACCTTACACATGAATAATCGTTATAAGGCGCTCTGTAACTTAAACCAGATGCGTGAAACTAGACACTTCCATTATTCAGACATCCTATATTATATATGTAATAACGCTTGTTACTTTATTACCGAATGCCCAAGTAAGTCTCCTAGAGAATAAGACTATGAAAGGACAAGCCACTAAACATATCTCACACACAAAGGGAGAGTTGCTAACACGCTAAATCATCCACTACTGCCTACTCTATGAAGCGGTCACACCACCATTAGTTCTTTGGCTGCTAAATCCTCCATCACTTCCCACTAACCACTCCTTAGCGGAGGAGACTTCAAAGGGAGGTTCATTACTCCAAGATTACCAGCTTTTCTTTTATGTTTGCTATAGTATTATGAACCTTAACATTGATGAGAGAGAAAATACTTTTTTTTTATTACCCTCAACTATGTCAATTTGCCTATATCCCAACTATGTCACTTTGAGGCGTGTATTCAGCCAAGTGCTTGTATTCGATCAAGCTTCAGCCATCCCTATCTCACACATTATAAATGAATGAATCTATCAATGCGTGCATTCAGCTCCATCCACGGAAGCTAGCCGGCACCCCATCCTTTGTATGATAATGAAATGCATCTATTACACAATCTCCAAGAAGCATATGGATCTCTAAGTGTATAGATCCCCAAGTGTATAGATATTAAAGATCACCAGAGGAAGTAGCGCATAAATCTTATGAACCTTCCTTAGGAGTAGTGATAAAGGGAGTAATGCATAAATCTGAGGAGCTTTCGGAATAGTATATAAAACTGATTAGCCTTTACCTGTTCATTTCGTGCCCAGAAAAGGCCTATTTGTGCTTATAAAATACCCATCAGTGAATGGTGAGGGTGATATATATGGATGGCAAATAAGGTGAACATAGTGATCCTAACTCTTAGTAGCTTCATATCAATTGAACATTTGGCACCGCCAGGAGGCAGCCCACCCTTTCCTTGTTGTTTGACTCCCCCCTTAGTATGGGGCTAACATATATCCAAAGATACTTCTCAGTTTCTTTTATATAAAGCCTTTTAGACGCTTTCCCTTTACCAACACCTTTAGTTATCCTAGGGGTTTTAGGGGCTTACCTAAGGGGAGATTTTGAATAGCTCCATTGTATAGTATAAGGTAGGTATATAACTGACTAAAGGAATAAGGTTCTACCACTAAATGGGTGTCCCCATGCACCATACCTCTTTCTACTACTGCAGTTCACCGTATAGGTAGTTACCATATCCTCTTCTACTAATGCATGGTCCAGGGAAAGGGGAGTTCGCGAAAACCATTACATATATAGACATTTTACCCTCCTTAGGAGGCTCTGGTATATATCCCACTGGACCCTTACCGCGCTTTCCTTTCTATCAAATATAGCCTAAGATTGAATTATTTGTAGAGGGGTGCTTTTGATCAACGAGTCTTTGTCCCACCTTATGTCAGGCCCTTTACGAGGTGCCGAAGATTACTTCCTATACAATCACCCCGAAATAATGTTGCAATCCCTATTGTTGCCAACTCCTTTCCTTTATAGTGTTGGAACCTTTACAAGTAGTTTCGCCCCACCTCATCTTGCAAGTATTGAGGCCAACTCTTTCCTTTAGTACACCAACCCAGAAGAAAGGCAAGTCAATAGGAAAGCATATCACAAACATGTAACTAAATAGGCTATAGCTTGACAAACCAAAGGCTAGTATACTTTCTAAATCAAGTTTTCAATAATATTCTCGGTAAAGCATCTACCCCGTATGGGTTTATTCCATGTCCCTTTACCCCATAAATCCACCTTGGCTGGGCAATAAATGAACACGGGATGGTCGAATCCGGCTGGATGGGAGTTACTACTGGCTAGGAGAATAACTAAACCAGCATGATGGGATGGAATGGTATTACTTTCGTTATTATTCCTGCTAAACCCTGGCTACAGCTTAATGCTGAGATCAATAAGAGAAAGAACCAGAATAGGTACAACAGAACACAGGTGGTACGTTCAACTCAAGCCCACAGTGAACCTACCTATTGATCGAAACTAATATGACACGACATCGTGACATGGGGGGCAGGATGGGACTGGACAGGAAAGGACAGGGCACTTGGAGTTACAAACAACCCTTAGTTAAAACTCCCTGGCCTACCTCCTTATGAAATGCTTATCTCGATCTTACAATATTACTTACTCCTTTCCAATCTCATTAGTAGTAAATCTAAATCCAACAGGGACAACTGTTCCTACACACCCCATCCCAGGCCTGGTGGATTTCACATGCCACTTCCATTCATTTTGAGCAATAACAAGTGTAGGTTTTAACCTCGTACATAAATTACCTGCATACGAATTCTAAATCACATGAAAAATAAAAATGCGAGAGCATAACACATAAAACACATATACACAGAGATTTTCCACTGGACCCCAAAACCGGGACTACCAGCTTGATTTTTCATTATATTTCTTTCAATGTTACAATACATATTTATACATGCCGAAGCATCCAATACCATGGACCGAAAACCATCGCGTCCAAAACCATGGACCAAAAACCATCGCGTCCAAAAAACATGTGCGAAAATCATGCACAAAACCATAGGTGGGTCTGCCCAACCTAACATAGGGTCCAAAACCAAAATTCTTCGGGGCGCTGCCCCGGACCCCATAAAGTGGGCTTACGGGTACCCCTCAAACCCCTTGTTAACTATGTGGAAAGAATATAACACAACCCAAAAACAAGTTGGAGTTCAACCATGGTAGAATTGTTAGTGTCGTAGTTCTTGTCATTAGTTGGGCTAAGGCAAGCGAGCAAGGGAGAGCAACAGTTGGAGTGTGGTGGGTTGTGGAAGTGGGCTATCTAGAGTTGTCAGAAAGCAAGATATAAACGAGAAAGAAATAGTAATCAATTAGTAGGTAGGTGAAATTGGCGGGCATAAGGTGAATTGCAAGTGTGATTATAACTGTGTCCTTTCGTTTCTCTCATTGTGCACTGTTTGAAATTGTAGATGTTCCATCCTGACCTGTCAACTCGTCCCAAGAACTGAACCTCTCAGGTTCTGAGTCAACATGGGTAACATCATCTATCCATTTTCGTGTCAACATGGGGGCAAAGATATCACCCCATTATCCTAGCCCACCATTTCTTTCTTTCTTGGGTTAGCGGAGGTAGTCACATTGCATTCATTCGTTGTTGGGGACATAACATAATCAATATTGTTCGGTGATTCATAAATCTAGCAAGCAGAAATCTCGCAGGTAGTGTCTCTTATGGCCTTGAGGTTCTCACATTACCTCCCTGGGCCTATTTAGTGTAAGTAATATCCTTTTGAGAAGCATCAGTAGCAGTAGTGCCTAGCCCGCTATGCCCGGCTGCAAGCAGGTAAGCCTGGTTTTGATACCAATTGAAAATAAGAAAGAAGAGCTAGTTGGCTTCCAAAGAAGTAGTGGTTGCACTGAAGAGGCAAGTAGTCTGAAAGCATAGAGCCAGGAAGGAGGGAGACAAGCTTAGGAAGAGCAGTTAGAGAACTAGGCTATTGAAATAGAAACTTTTTCTAGGGTCATTTTCGTACACTGGAAACTCTATTTTTGAGATTTTTTGATACCTTACAACTGCCGAGTCCTACCATGCCTCTACATAACTCATGTTTATTTCATGGTAGAATCTTCGTGAACATATCAGCAGGGTTCCTATTTGTATGGATCTTTTCCAAGGATAACTGTTCTTCCTCCAACACATGCCGGATCCAATGGTACCTTAAGTCAATGTGCTTGGTTTTAGAATGAAATGTTGGGTTTTTCGCCAAGTGAATGGCACTCTGATTATCACAATATAACACATACTTGTCCTGCTTTATTCCTATCTCTCTTAGGAGTCGCTACATCCAAAACATCTCTTTACAAGCTTCTGTTGCAGTTATGTACTCTGCTTCTGTTGTAGAGAGGGCTACTATTCTTTGTAGCCTTGACACCCAATATACTGCTACACCTACAAATGTATACAAATAACCTGTAGTGGATTTTCTAGTATCCATATCTCCAGCCATATCCGCATCTGTAAATCCTTCGAGCACAGTCTCATCATGACCAAAACATAAACAATAATGACTAGTACCCTTGAGATACCTCAAAATCCATTTTACTGCTTGCCAATATTGTTTGCTTGGATTGGCAAGGAACCTATTCACTACTCCCAGTGAATATGCAATGTCTGGTCATGTACATACCATGGCATACATCAAACTACCAATTGCTGAAGCATAAGGAATCTTGCTCATCTCTTCTTTCTCCTTGTCATTACTAGGACATAATTCAGTACTCAGCTTGAAGTGGGCTGCAAGGGGTGTACCAACTGGCTTGGCATCCTTCATATTAAACCTATCAAGCATTTTCTTGATATATTGTTCTTGTGACAGCCACAACCTTTTGTTTTTCCTATCACGCATAATCCGCATGCCCAATATCTGTTTTGCTGGTCCCAAATCCTTCATTGCAAATTTGCTACCCAAATATTTCTTCAACCTATTGATCTTATTCTTATCATGCCCAACAATCAACATGTCATCCACATATAACAATAATATGATATACTTTGCTTGATCATACCTCTTGATATAGACACAATGGTTAGCTTTCAACCTCTGAAAACCATGTTCCAACATGAATGAATCGAATTTCTTGTACCATTGTCGAGGTTCCTATTTCAACCCATAGAGGCTCTTCTCCAACCTACAAACAAGGCTTTCTTTGCCTTTTTCTATGAAGCCTTCTGGCTGCTCCATATAAATTTCTTCCTCCAATTCACCACGAAGGAATGCAGTTTTTACATCTAACTGTTAACATTCTAGGTCTAAAGTAGCAACTAGACCAAGAATAACCCTAATGGATGACATTTTAACAACATGTGAGAAAATTTCAGTGAAGTCAATACCTTATTTTTGAGCAAAACTTTTCGAGCAAAACTTTTCACCAGCAACCTTGCTTTATACCTCTCCTTCTGTTCGTCACCTTCATGCTTAATCTTGTACACCCATTTGTTTTGTAGAGCGTTTCTACCTTTTGGGAGGTTTATCAACTCCCAAGTTTTATTTTCCTGCAAATAGTTCATTTCTTCTTCCATTGCTTTCTTCCATTCTTTACTGTGCTTGACTTTACAAGCTTCTTGAAAACAATTAGGTTCACCTTCATCAACCAACAAAATATAGTTTGAAGGAGGATACCTTTGTGAAGGCTTATGAGGCCTATAAGATCTGTGAACCAACTATGGTGGTGCATTGTCAGGTTGAATCTCTTGTAAAGGTTCCTGCAAGATTCCTTCTTCTTGTTGTTCATCATTTTCCACTTGTTGTTCTTTAAGCCCCTGAATTTGCTGTTCATTTTCTTGTATTGGTGGTATGTTTTCCTGTTGCTTTTCAAACTTGTCAATAACCTTCTTGACCCCCAAATCACCTACAGTCCTCTTGAACATTTTTGACTCATTAAATATAGCATCCCTGCTTCTAATAATTTTATGTTTGACTGGATCCCATAGACAATAACCAAAATCTTCATCCTCATATCCCAAAAAAATGCATTTCATAGATTTATCATCTAGCTTAGTTCTATTTTCTTTGGGAATATGTACGAATGCTTCACATCCAAAGATTTTCAAGTGATAATAATTCAAATTCTTACCTGTCCAAACTTCTTCATGGATAACGCCATCCAACGTTGTAGTTGGAGATCTATTTATGAGCTAGCAAGCAATCCTGACTGATTCAGCCCAAAAATTCTTCTCCAAACCAGAATTGGACAACATACTTCACACCTTTTCCATAATGGTGCGATTCATCCTTTCTGCGACACCATTCTGTTGAGGAGTACCAGGCACAGGCTTCTCATGCTTTATTCCAAATCTGTTACAATATTCCTTAAATGCATTTGAGCAATATTCTCCACCATTATCTGTTCTTAAACACTTCAGCAATTTGTTAGTCTCTCTTTCAATAGCAAAATGGAATTTTTGAAATATACCAAACACTTCACTTTTATTTTTCATAGGATATGCCCAAACCTTCCTGGATGCATCATCTATAAATATTACAAAATATGATGCTCCTCCTAACGATTTGATGTTAACAAGCCTAAACACATCTGAGCATACCAATTCTAACACATTTTTCTTTCTGTCAGGACAACCTCTAAGGAATGAAACACTTCTTTGTCTACCATACATACAATGCTCACAAAGATCAAGATTGTAGGATTTCAAACCTAGCAATAAATTTTTATCAACAAGGATTTTTAAGCCCTTCTCGCTCATGTGACCCAAATGCTTATGCCACAGATCTGTTGAATTTCCTTCTTTTGTGACAGCAGCCAAATCTGATCTTCCTATCAGCGTCTTCAATGTGTATAATGTTCCTATCTTGGGTCCTTTGGCCATGACCAATGCACATTTGCTAATTTTCCAGCCTCATTTTCCAAAGCTTTTCGAATAGCCTTCATCATCCAGTCGTTCCATAGAGATTAAGCTCATGCGCATTTTCAGTACATGCCTAACCTGTTTCAACAATATATCTTGTCCATCTTTCATCTTGATCTAGACATCTCCCACTCCAACAATACTGCAAAAATGATTATTCCCCAAATGCACTCTACCATAATCACTAGGATTATATGAAACAAAACTATCTTTGCATGGGGTTACATGGTGAGATGCCCCAGAGTCAAGGATCCAATCAAAGCTACTAGTAGATCTATATACATATGCATCCTCTAATGAAACAGTAAACAACACATCACCATCTGTGGCTACAACAGTAGTCTCACCTTCATTTATGTTGGATGACTTGTGATTTGTATTAGATGGTCTCTGATCCTTTTGTCCTTTCTTCCAAAATCGACATTCTTTCTTCATGTGCCCAGGTTTGCCACAATGAAAGCAAATGATCCTTCCTCTCCTTGATTTTGATCGGCCTCTTGATCTTGATTCCCCTTGCCGGCCTCATTCCATTCTCCTACCACGATCAGCTCGAGCTAGAGCCTCTCCTCCTTGGTTTTCCACAATTGACTTGCGTCGCAGCTCCTCATTCATTAAACTGCTACTGACATCATCAAACTTCAGGGTCCCTGTAGTTGCTGAAGTGCTCATAGCTACAACTAAATTTTCCCAACTGTGTGGCATAGAACACATTAGCAAAATAGCTCTAATTTCATCATCTAAAATGATTTTGATTTCATATTCAAATAACCAGAAACTAAAAAAATAAGTCCTTAGAATTTCTCCAAAACAAAGTAAGATAAAAAAAGAATAAATTCATGATTTTTTTGTTAAGACTCGATAAAATCATAAACTAACCCAAAACTTCCTTAATACTATAAGGAGTCTTTTGAATTTCTCCAAAGCAAGATAAGATAAAAAAATAAATTCATATTTTTTTGTTAAAACTCGATAAAAACATGAACCAACCAAACGCCTCCTTAATACTATAAAAAGCCTCACTTACGATAAAAACATCAAAGTTCTTCTTCCCTTAGCCATTTAATAGCATTTTCTTCACACACATCATAAGAGCACATTAAAGATTCATTAAAGTGAATTTAAGGTACTCATGCTATCAAGTATTTAAAAATACTAATAAAGATGCATAGGAAACAAAAGGTATTAACGGTAAATTTTTGTGTTATTGAAAAGTCAAGTTTGCATATGAGACTTGACTGTGGTCGAATATCATGGTATAACCTTGTAGTTTGAGTGAATAAAAAGTATAAAAAGTGATAATTTTCACGAGAGTTGGCAAATTCTTTTATCTTTCCATTTATAATAATAAAAATTTAAAACAAGCTCCAAGTACATCAATAAACTTTTCCATGCATACATTCCATGAATACAGTTCATGACAATATATGTTGTATACCATGTCTAAAATGCGGTGGATAGGTGGATATTTTTGTTTCTTATAATGCTTTTAAGCAGATCTATTTAGAACTCACTTCTAACTATATTTAAGTCACGTGTTATTCTTATGTGCTATTGACTTTTTAGGTACTCTAAGTAGTGGATGAGATGAATAAATATGGGAGGACGAAGCGAATCGATTGACGGAAGACAGAAGAATGCAAGTGAAAATAGAATTAGAATGGAAGTGAAGGATGGAAATGGTTGCAAAATATAGTTTTGGGACATGTTCGGGAAGCAAAAAATAAACCTTATTTTCCCACATGCGTTTCGCGAAGGGAAAGAAAAGGTGTATATAAGAGGTGGAGTGGGCATTCATAAGTACGACCTTACTTGAACAGGATCTGTTCTATAGGTTGTACGTCAAAGTCTGCGTAAATTCCTACTCAGACAAGCACAAAAATCCGGAAGATGAACGATGGCTCTCGGGCCAGAGCGCGAATGCTGTGATGGCTGGGGGTTTCGATTCCCATCCGTCTCCCGATGAACGTCCCGTCTGTGACATTTCAGTTCCACACGGTGAAGGCCTGAGAGCGTTCTGACGGATTCACCCATTTTTTTTCCTTTTCCAAGGCGTTCTCACGGTCTTTTTATCTATTTTCGGTCAAGTATTTTCCATTTCCAGTGAAAGAGCGTGCGTTCTCACGGTTTTTTTAAATCTATTTTCCGTGAAGTATTTTCCATTTCCGGTGATGATGCAAGCGTCGGCTGTTGATCCAAGCGGGTGTACTCTGAAGCGTTGGAAGGTGCCCAAGGATTAACTCTCTGGAAACAATTGAATTAATTTCAAAATAATAATAATAAAACAAATTTGGCGCCTATTCAAAATAAAAAAGCGACATTTGTACTAGCTTGCTTTACTATATTGTGTGGAAATTAAACTTAACTATCTTTTTTTGGAAAAAAAATTATGCATTTAGAAAGATAAAATGTATGAGTAAAATTAAATTACAATTGGGTTTACTATGGATATGTCTACAAGTTTTAACACTGGTGGTGATTCTCCTTAAGGATCTCTAGGGATTAAGCTTAAGCATGGCTTCCCTAGTCATGCCATTGATTGTAAACCCAAGATCAAACAATGTGTTCAAGACTACAATGTTGTTAATATGTACATATACTACAATGTTGTTAATATGTACATATACTACCGGTCTACCAGGATCCAAATACTTTGGGGAGATGACCTTCCCAAGCAATAGATCATCTAGTTTCCCAACAACATTGATAGTGAGGGCATCTCTTTTCTTCCTTTCAGGCCTCTTGAAGCAATCTTCCTTGATGAGCTTGTTATAAATGGGAAAATTTTTTATGGCCGGGAGGAAGGGTATTTTAAAACACAGGCTCTTCAGTTATCCCATATGTTCAACCTCTTTTATGGTGTTTTTATTAGGTTGGACCAACCTTTCAAACTAGGGAGGTATATTAGCTTGAGAGCTACTTTATTCCCTCTCTTCTTCAAGATCTTCTGATGGAGAAGGTGGGAGAGTATATGGAATTACCTTTCGAGGCCTAAAGTTGATTTCATGGATTTCTATAACGTAGGAAAGATATGATGTTCCCCCCTATATACCTACTGAGCCTACTTCTTGTTTAGGTTCAGGTATCTATTACATCAAGTTCCCTTTTCATATGTGTAAAATCTTACTAAATTTGGTTCTTGATAAGCCAATTTCCTTGGTGAAGAGGCTACCCTGCTTTGACAACCTTGTAGAGTCGCATGTTTTACTAGCAAGTATGCTTCATCTTGGTATCCATGATCCAATCCACTATATCTTACCCAGTGTATTTGGGATTGATTTATGTGGGGGGCAACTTTTCAATCACCTCCAATATGTACAATAGTAGTGGAAAATACGGTCAAAGCAAATCCACATTAAAAACTAGGTGCAAGCCAAGGAAAGACGGAATACTTAATTCAAAAGTATTTTCATCCATAACCTTTGTGATTGTGTAAGTCCCATATTGAAGTTGTATCAGATTCCTATGGGAGCTTGAGAGGAACTCTTTCTATAAATGTAACCACACCTTATCACCGACATGAAATGTGTGGAACTTGATGTTGGTCATGTCATTGCTCATACTTGGAATACTATTTTTACAATATATCATGAACCTATTATTCAAGGTAATGGATCCATTTAACATATTTGTCTACTCTATATGCATCATGCTAAGCATGGGAGGAAACTATAGGTGAAGATGCAATGGGAAAAGATACATTAATGGGGACTAATGGCTAGAACCCCAAGCATAGCTAAAAAGGAATATGACCAATAGATCCATGGAGGGATTTATTATAGTTGTGTTGAACATATGGAAGTATTTCGTAAAATGTATGTAGATGCATAGATTTGTAGATTAGTAATATATGCACAGTCATCATATTGATTGCTTCTATTTATCCATCTATTTGGGGTGAAGAAAAGTCGATGTGTTCAACTTAGTATACATAAGAGACCATAGATTGGACTAGAAGGTACTTAGGAACATGTCATCACTATCTAAAATAATGGTCCAAGGTAGCTAAAAATGAACCCAAACATAATCAATGAAGAGTTTAGACATGGATTTAGTTGTGATACTCTTCTTGCATGTTGCCAAATTGGCCATATTCAAGAACCAATCAATGGCCACAAATACACAAAACATGACATGTAATCCATGGATAATGACTACAAAAGGCTTGTCTAATATAGGGAGAGGAGTGTAAAAACCTTGCTTCTTAATGATTGGCTTAGTGATGTCACAACAATTGCATAATTTGATATGCTAGCTAGAATCTTGTCATAGCTTTGGCCAACAAAAATACTTCTGAAGTAATGTTACTATCTTATCAACACCAAAGTTCACTACCACCTAACTATAATGTGCCTCCCAAATCAACTGGGCATGCTCACTTAATGGAACATAAAGATCACCTAGCTAGTACAAGATCACATTGTAGAGGTGGAAATCTCCAACATTTTTACCTACAATTAGTGTCTGACATGTAGTAGTGAAGTTGGTCTCATCCCGTAGGAGTTAAGAATTATGGTTAGTTCCATAACTAAGGGTTGGCTACGGTAGTCTATAATGTGGTTGGTGCTACCCTTCTTGCACTCGATGTTCAAGAGGAATTGTTGCAAGTATGTGTACCATTTTTTATGGAGACCATTATATAAATCCTCTTATGTTTGCATCATTGCAAAGGCATCTGATTAGTTTGGATCGTTGTCTCTTTCCCTAAAATATAATGTTTCTTCCATTGACATGTCTACAAGATGACGTACATCTCATTTTCATAAGTGGGTATCTACCAACAATATCATATATTATTTCACTATGATAAGCCAATGTATGTCTTATTGAGTGAGGAATGGATTCATAACATACTTGAAGGAATCTATCTCAATCTCAAACGGCTAATGCAAGTCTAGCAAAGAGAGGGTTTGTGCAAAGCCCATGCAATATTTTATATACTCAAATGATTTTTGTTGTGACTCAAACTAGGAAAGCTTTTTTTTATGTCCACCGTTGGTCACTTGACCTAAGGGACAATAAATATGAGATAACCTCAACAAAAAACTTCAAAAGATGTTAGCGAGATGCAAGAAGATATAGAGATATATTAGAGTATTCATCAGGATTGGCCAATCAAAAATGACTTGGATCTTGGTTAGGTCCACATGCACCCCATGTTCATTCATGATGTATCCCAAATATTAAATTGTCTACATGCCAAATGAGTATTTCTCAATATTGGCAGACAACTTATGTTGTTGTAGGGTGCTCAAGACCTATTGAATGTGTTACAAATGTTCTACCAATGTTATACTGAAGATGAGGATATCGTCTAAATATAGAACCACAAAAGATTTCATGAATAGTTGTAGTATATCATCTATCGCCCTCATGAATATTGATGTAGCATTAGTAAATCCAAAATGCATGACCAACCACTCAAAAATAAATTTCTTTACATTTGAGGGTGTTCTTCAATACATCAATTTGTTTGATTCAAATCTAATGGTAGCATGAATTTAGATCAATATTATTAAATAACTTGGCTCCCTTAAGTTTATCAAGAATATTTTCAATTTGAGAGATCGAGTATCTTCTCTTGATAGTGATTTTATTTAAGGCTTTATAATCAATACAAAATATCCATGTCCTATCCTTATTCTGCACCAACATAATTGGGCTCCCACAGGGGGATGAGCTTAGTAATACAAAGTCTCCATGTCCCATCCTTCTTCTACACTAACATAATTGGGCTCCTATAAGGCAAGAAGCCCAATTAAATGTGGCCCTTTTGAATGAGATCATGAATCCAACATTTTATTTCTTGATTCTCCAAAAGAGAGTGTCTATATATTGGGCCATTAGATAAAGAAGCACTAGATATTGAGTCAATTGATTTTTTTATCTAATAGTGTAGAGGAACTATCATAAGTGAAGCAAAGGTATCTCTATATGCATTTCCAATCCTATCCACCCAATTTTGTTTTGTAGAGAGCCCATATGATAAGGCTATGGTGGTCACATTGACCTTCCATTCATATTCTAACTCAACTATGAAGAGGATAAATCTTGTAGCTTACAAGGTTACTTTTGGGCACTATTTTTCCAATGTTAATGAAATTGTAGTAGTTTGTACTACCTATGTTACCCTATAGAGATGACCTCCCAAAGTAACAATGGAAATATAGGGAAAAGAACCATAACTCCATTCCTTCGAGTGGAACCCCTTTTGGGAGGGACGGGGTTATAAGCTTGCTCTGAACATCATCCAAATCTTTAGGTACCTTGACCCTCCCTTTCTGTGGAGGGACATACTTGGGTCGTTTTGCAGGAGCCCACACTGGTTGGATATCCTCTTCTATCTCTTCCTCTGGTTCCATCTCTTTGACATATGTCAGAGGATCCTCTTCCTCATCATCGCTCTCAATAGTAACGATTTTCCTTTTTCTTCCATTGATAACTGGCTGAATCACAGATTCCACGGAGACATCTGTATTGGTCCTGTTACCTAGGGGTCCTTCTTGGTTTGTGGCGTCTTGGGTGATTTAGGGATTTCGACTATCCCTCCCACCTGCGGCATAGGGTTCTGCATAACGTTCTTGGTTGTGGATATCAACCTTAGTAGGGACTCTTGCAGTTCCTTCGGCAATTCTTGAAACCATGTGCTTTCTTTCACGATCACCTCATTCATCTTGCTCCTATTGTCTTGAACCCATAATGACCTAATATGCAATGGGCCAAACATTGTTTGGTGACAAGATACCTGTGCTTTATATATCTTTTCGAATTCAAATTCGACTATGCTCTCTGTTCATGGCTCATTAATGCGATTTTGGTGGTAGATCCATTCAACCCTGTGTCTTAATTTCCCATCGTCTGCTCCTCGGTGTCTTAAATGGGATATCTTGTCATGAACAGTGTCTACAATGGTCACCTTCCATTCTTCCCATGCAGCAGTGTAATTCGTCGTACGTGGTCACGTTCTATACTTCATACTGATCCTACGCGCTTCGTCCAAGCCACACAACCTCCCTACATACTTCTTTATAGCCCTGCGCCCTCTTCCAACTGCGTGGAGCAATGTGACTAGGCCTCCTATGGATAGTCAGGTGGTCGCACCCCTCGTCCGTGGCTTCCACTTCCTTGCTAGCTTGAGTTGCAGGCACCCTTCGTGTACCTTTGAACCTAGTAGCACGCTGCGTTCTGTGCTCGCTCGTTTAGTAGGGTGCGGTTGCAACCAAGATAGTAGGGTCGCAGCTCGCTCTAGTATCGTAGGAGGGCCAGCCAAGACTGGTCCCCTTATTCTTAGATTCACGCGGCCCATTTATGTGACTCCAATTTTTATTTTGCTAATTTCCTCATCCAACCTCGCGCTTTTCCTCCTTAGCCTTGCCCATTTTTCATCAAGTTTGCGAAGTCTCAAGCTGTCATGCCAAATGGCTTCCTGCAATTATCGAATTCCTTTACCCAGGTCCTGGTGTCTAGTTCGAACTGCAGCTGTGGTGGTCGTGGAACTTCTCTCTGCCTTCCTGGTTTCATCTTGTCTAAGCGCGGATAAGGCCATCTTCGCACACCCTGTTCTATTTGTGGTCCTATAGGTCCATCGAACTCTTAGTACGCGCATACACGGCTGCATCCTTCATCGTAGGAGGTTGTTTAAATTGCTTTGTCCTGGCTGTCCAAGCCGCATTCAGTGCTGAGAGCCTCTGATCCATGCACGCAGCTTCTTTCTACGTTCACGCTTATTCCACCTAATCTTCCTAGGTGTACTCCACCCTTGTGTAGGTTTTGCACACGGCACCTCTTCTTGCGCATCGGGCCGCTTCTGCTCCATAACTATAGTTTCCAAGTGGTTTATGACTTCCTCCCATTTGTTGCGCTGTCACTTGCCAATAGTGTCCTTACTTTGGTTGTCATGCGCCCAGTGATCTGATCATCATGTTACAATTTAGCATCGTTACCTCATGCAATCGGTTCTTCCAACGCTCTACCTCTTCATCTGAATCCAACATGCAGGAACTGTCGCGCTCCCATGAGAGTCTTTCATCTGCCATTGGATTCACCTGATGTTGGTCTTGCGCCTTTACTTGGTAAATGCAGTCTAGTTCATCATCACTGTCCTCATCACACATAGGTTCAATGTAACGCGCTCCTTCAGCCAGATCCAGTGGAACTTTTGCACGAAGCAACCTTTTCTCGAATATCATCTTCTATCTTTTTAAGTTAATGACCCCATTCATGTCCATGGCCCAGTCTATTCCTAGCAACTTTGGGTACGGATTACTCTCATCAACAATTTATATTACCTCAAAGTCTGTCTGCGTACTTACGCCTTCAATGTCCATTGTCACCCCTTGTAACCTTCCCATTGGTAAGATCTTTTGTTGGTTGGCCATCCGCAGTTGAATGGGAGACCACTGGAGCGAAGGCCTTCCCATGCATTCCCACGTTTTCTTAGGCAACACATTTGCATCTGAACCGAAATCCAAAATAACTCGATCCATATCATACTCACCTATTTGCACCATCATTCGCATTTCTCATCCTGTGCAAAAAGCATGCTTTCTGAGCTTTCAGACCATATGTGGCTATCCTAATCCTGTGCACCTAGTGATCAGTTCTTGTAGGCCTTAACTGCCTTATTGTCACATAGCAGCTTCATACATGTTTCTAAGAAGGTAGTAAGCATAGAAGGATCCACTCCCAGC
>APFE030918772.1:92886-108166 GCA_000404065.3 Pinus taeda
GGATCCTTCTTTAATGTAAATCCGATGAGTACATAGCTCAGGGGAAATCCCTTTCATGTCTGTGTAATCCCATGCGAATGCCTCCCTGTTTTCTTTAAGTAGCTTCATTAGCTGCTGCTTTTGATCATCTGTTAGGTTTGGATTTATATTTAATGTCTTTCCTGGTTCGATTTCTATTGTCACACTTTTGGAAGGACTACCGGCTAATATCTGAGATGAATTTTCAGTTTCGAGATCGTTCTGGGACTCTGGTTCTAGGATTGAGGTAAGGTGATTATGTATCTCTGAGCTAACCGAAGAGGGTTCAGAAATGAAGTTGCTGATTAATTCATCTTCAGTTGAGTTCTTGAGAGTTAAGGCTTGTCCGATTGTTAGAATAGGTTGGGCTTCTTCATCCTCATAATCTACCCATATTGAATTATGGCTATTGATCATGGGTGTGGCATGGGGGTAAAGAGTCAATTATTTAGTTTCCTGGCCATTGGATATTGTCATTGATCCAGATCTACAGCTGATGAAAGCATCTGCTGTAGCTAACCATGGTCTTCCTAAGATTAGTGGATGACCCCCCAACTTTGTTTTAGTTTTTAACACCACAAAGTCGGCTGGGTAATTCCAGGATTCTACAGAGATTACCAGGTCTTCGATTACTCCCTCAGGTTTGATTGTAGAGCGATCGGCCAGTTCTAAAATAGTTGGAGTTTCCTTGATCAAATGTTTCAACTGCAGTAATTGTGCTGTTTCCAGTGTCATAATATTTATTGCAGCCCCTAAATCCACCAGAACTTTAGAGAAAAAGGTCTTGCCGACCTGAACTGTTACTATAGGGTGACCAGGGTCACCATATTTCACAGGAGGGTCTTTTTCTGTCATTAGAGCAGTCAATTCACCCATCACATGAACTGTGAGGGGCTCCTTGGCTTTTCTTCCAGGTTTCCTGACACAAATATCTTTAACAGTTCTGGCGTAGATAGGGACATCTCTTAATGCTTGTAATAATGGAATTTTAACGTATAAGTTCTACAGTTCTCCTAAAAGATTAAAGGATGGCGGCTCAAACGTTTTACTCAGAGTCAATCTTTCAGGGAAGGGTGGTTCAGTTGTTTGGTCAGTCTTGTTAGTTGATTCAAGAATTTCGGTATCTTTATTGGATGACTTTCCTTTCCTAACTTCTTTTTCAGAATCAGTGATGTCATCTATGATGGGTTCAACTATTCTTCCAGAACGTAAATGGATGTCGTTACATTGCATGGGAAGGGCAGGTTGATTTTGAATGTTAATTACCTGCAAAGCTTTATTGTTCGGGTTAGGGTTAGGTTGCACAGGCAACTGGGGTCTCATTGCCTGGTTATTCTGGGAAGTATTGGGTGGTAAGGAAAGAGATTGTTGTTGCTGAGGAAATGGTATTTGCTGGGTTGCCCAATTTGGGTTCCATTGATTGGAGTATGGTTGCTGTGGGGCCAGGGATTCCACATAGCAGGATCAGGAAAAGGGAGATTAGGTTGTTGCATAAGTGGAAAATTCATTGCATTAAAGAGTGGGTACTGCATTTGGTTCATGGGTGGGTAATTTGCTTGAAAAGGAGAATTATTGTTCCAACGACTAAATGCTGTATTAGAGTTCATACCTTGTCTTTATGGCCATTGCCTTCTCTGTGTCATCAGATACACTGCTTCAACCTCTTCTTCAGTTCTCTGCAATGCTGCTTTGATTCCGGGCAGAGAAGGACACTGTTGAGTTTCATGGTCCATTTCACAGATCGTACAAATAGGTGTCTTATCCATTGGGCATTCCCTAAGTGGGTGTTTGCCTCTACATTTAGAACAGAAAATAGCTAAAGCAGCTTCTGCTTCCGCCTGTTTCTTCTTAACCTGCAGAGCATCGATTTGTGAAGCAAAGGAACTTAACATTTCAGTTTTAAATTCTTCTAATAAATTACCTATTTCAGCTCTTGTTGCTCCTCCACTGGCTGACTTCTGAAGTCTCGAGTACACATTATTTCTGCTTTTTGATCTGTTCCCTGCTCCTCTTGAGCACCTCATGCAGAGATTAACAATTTCTTCAAATGGTTCCTTGGAGATGTCCCCTTTTCCCAACATGTTCAACATGTCCAAGCAGTCATCTTTTACCCCCTTCAACAATATGGTCTTCAGAATGTCTTTACTCATAGTGGGGTGATCAGATCTCTGCAGATTATACTGCAGCCTTTCCACAAAATCTTCTAAGCTCTCATCCTCCTTCTGCACCATTTTAAACAGCTCTTCCTTCCTTTCTCTTGTTCAGCAGTAATCTTGCTATTTGGCCAAGAATGCTTCTTTCATCTGGTCCCAGGTAGAAATTGCCTGAGACCCTAAGCTCATGAACCATCTCAATGCATTCCCTTTTAGTGTTGCTGGAAACAATTTTAGTTTCTGATTAGAATTTATATAATCAAAACTTCTACATAATATATCGAATTCAAAGAGGAATTCATCTGGGTCTTCAGAGGATAACCCATGGAAATTGGGTAGCGCTGAAAGGGGAATATTCTTCATAGGAGTTGTTCCTCTCGGCAGGTCCCCAATAGGGAATTCCAGGGTAGAGAGTGAGTTCTCCCCCCTTCCTTATGCTCTGTTATCCTCCATTGGTCTTTCTCCTGAGTCACCTACTTTATCTTCTGTATCCTCAGGTTCTTCAGGTTCCTCTACCGGTTCCTCAGTGTGTTCAGATACTTCCAGCTTCCTTTCAGGCCCCACTACTTCCTCTGTCTGTCGATCCGTTTGTGAGGAGTACTGTATTTGAGGTCTCCGGGAACTCGTTCTCTGCGATGTTTTAGCCTTCGAGATGATTTCGTCAATGAAGGTCTTTCTTCCTCCCTTTCCGCCTGTGAAGTTAGGTTTCTTGCGTCCTCTCATGCACCTGTTATTTTCACAAAGAAATCATTAATGCCTTTAGAAATCTTTAGTTGCCTTCCCCGGCAACGGCGCCAAAATGTTGGCTAGTTGAATTGTTTATCAATTAAACAATCAAGTACCACATTAATTGTCAACCTAGGAAAGTCTTTTTATTCCAAAGGCCACTGTGTACTGTTTGTACTTAAATTCCAAAAGCATTGAAAGCTGTAGTATACTTAATTCCAGTACTAAGTTATCACAATGCTGAAAAAAGAATTGATTAAAATTACAGATCTAAGAAACAAGGAAATGGATGCTCTGTTGGCAGAGGATCAGGACCCTATCCTCCAGATGAGGACGTTCAGCACCTGCCCCTGGAATCAGATTGCTAACACAAACTGCACTCAGATTCACCGATGAAACACGCTTGCACAATTCGAATAACTTAATAAAACAGAGTGCTAGCAAAACAGAACTTCAAGAGGTAATGCTACAAAGTCCAAAACAGAGTATCTGTAAAGAGAAACTACCACACACTTACACACTTGACAGCAAAGTAAATGGGTGAATCTTGTGAGGAAGGTGGGCCCAGTCCTTCTCACAAGATTCCCCAGAATGCGAAGAATAGCTTAAATACTCAGAATGTTCTTCTATTCATCCGTCAAAAATTCAGATACAGTGAAGTTCAGAATTGCTGATAGTTTTACAAAATGCTCCTCCAGACTCTCCTTGACTAATGTAGATGTCTCCTCTTTATAGAGGAGACATCTATTACAATAGATTGTTACGGTTCAGTTGTTTGACCCGTTTAATCGAAAATAAGAAATACAGAGATGTTGTTGCAACAATATAATGATATATTCTTTGTTTAGACTGTTACACAGCTAATAACTGTCTTCGTCCATCTTCCTTGGGATATGCACATTCCTCTCGCCGATTCCCCGTGCTATTCTGGTGGTTGTATTCTTCTTGCTTTGGACAATCACGTCTCAGATAGTTGTCGTTGTGATTCTCAGCTGGTGCAAAAATACCTGCTTTAGATAATATCTGTTGCTGACTATATCAACTGCGCAGTTGCTTCTTCTGGTGTTGCAGCAACTGCTAGTTGCTGTTTTTGGTGTTACAGCAACTGTAGGTTATAATTCCTGCGGCTTAAGACAATTACTTAGCAATTCAGTTAGCTTTCCAAAGATAAATACACAGGTACTTACGAATATGCAGTGAACAATTAAACATATAGATATGCGGGAAGTTACTCCATACCTTGGGGTAATCAAGTCATTGTATGATCAAAACTTATAGCTTATGACTGAAAAAAGGATAATATTATGATGGAAATATAAGGTCAAAATTGGTCAATTCTGGGTCCTAACATGGATATCAACCTTAGTAGGGACTCTTGCAGTTCCTTCGGCAATTCTTGAAACCATGTGCTTTCTTTCACGATCACCTCATTCATCTTGCTCCTATTGTCTTGAACCCATAATGACCTAATATGCAATGGGCCAAACATTGTTTGGTGACAAGATACCTGTGCTTTATATATCTTTTCGAATTCAAATTCGACTATGCTCTCTGTTCATGGCTCATTAATGCGATTTTGGTGGTAGATCCATTCAACCCTGTGTCTTAATTGCCCATCATCTGCTCCTCGGTGTCTTAAATGGGACATCTTGTCATGAACAGTGTCTACGATGGTCACCTTCCATCCTTCCCATGCAACAGTGTAGTCCGTCGTACGTGGTCACGTTCTATACTTCATACTGATCCTGCGCGCTTCGTCCAAGCCACACAACCTCCCTACATACTTCTTTATAGTCCTGCGCCCTCTTCCAACTGCGTGGAGCAATGTGACTAGGCCTCCTATGGATAGTTAGGTGGTCGCACCCCTCGTCCGTGGCTTCCACTTCCTTGCTAGCTTGAGTTGCAGGCACCCTTCGTGTACCTTTGAACCTAGTAGCACGCTGCGTTCTGTGCTCACTCGTTTAGTAGGGTGCTGTTGCAACCAAGATAGTAGGGTCGCAGCTCGCTCTAGTATCGTAGGAGGGCCAGCCAAGACTAGTCCCCTTATTCTTAGATTCATGCGGCCCATTTATGTGACTCCAATTTTTATTTTGCTAATTTCCTCGTCCAACCTCGCGCTTTTCCTCCTTAGCCTTGCCCATTTTTCATCAAGTTCGCGAAGTCTCAAGCTGTCATGCCAAATGGCTTCCTGCAATTATCGAATTCCTTTACCCAGGTCCTGGTGTCTAGTTCGAACTACAGCGGTGGTGGTCGTGGAACTTCTCTCTGCCTTCCTGGTTTCATCTTGTCTAAGCGCGGATAAGGCAATCTTCGCACACCCTGTTCTATTTGTGGTCCTATAGGTCCATCGAACCCTTAGTACGCGCATACACGGCTGCATCCTTCATCGTAGGAGGTTGTTTAAATTGCTTCGTCCTGGCTATCCAAGCCGCATTCAGTGCTGAGAGCCTCTGATCCATGCACGCAACTTCTTTCTACGTTCACGCTTATTCCACCTAATCTTCCTAGGTGTACTCCACCCTTGTGTAGGTTTTGCACACAGCACCTCTTCTTGCGCATCGGGCCGCTTCTGCTCCATAACTATAGTTTCCAAGTGGTTTATGACTTCCTCCCATTTGTTGCGCTGTCACTTGCCAACAGTGTCCTTACTTTGGTTGTCATGCACCCAGTGATCTGATCATCATATTACAATTTAGCATCGTTACCTCATGCAATCGGTTCTTCCAATGCTCTACCTCTTCATCTGAATCCAACATGCAGGAACTGTCGCGCTCCCATGAGAGTCTTTCATCTGCCATTGGATTCACCTGATCTTGGTCTTGCGCCGTTACTTGGTAAATGCAGTCTAGTTCATCATCACTGTCCTCATCACACATAGGTTCAATGTAACGCGCTCCTTCAGCTAGATCCAATGGAACTTTTGCACGAAGCAACCTTTTCTCGAGTATCATCTTCTGTCTTTTTAAGTTAATGACCCCATTCATGTCCATGGCCCAGTCTATTCCTAGCAACGTTGGGTACGGATTACTGTCATCAACAATTTATATTACCTCAAAGTCTGTCTGCGTACTTACGCCTTCAATGTCCATTGTCACCCCTTGTAACCTTCCCATTGGTAAGATCTTTTGTTGGTTGGCCATCCGCAGTTGAATGGGAGACCACTGGAGCGAAGGCCTTCCCATGCATTCCCACGTTTGCTTAGGCAACACATTTGCATCTGAACCGAAATCCAAAATAACTTGATCCATATCATACTCACCTATTTTCAACATCAATCGCATTTCTCATCCTGTGCACAAAGCATGCTTTCCGAGCTTTCAGACCATATGTGGCTATCCTAATCCTGTGCACCTAGTGATCAGTTCTTGTAGGCCTTTAACTGCCTTATTGTCACATAGAAGCTTCATACATGTTTCTAAGAAGGTAGTAAGCACAGAAGGATCCACTCCCAGCTCAAGTTGATCCTTACTATCTGTATTGGAGTCTTCCATGATGCCCTTTTTGGCTTCCTTGAATGTTTCCTTCACATGTTCTGTCTCAGACACAGGTTCCCTTTTAGGAGCCTCGTGAACCTTCAAATCTTCTTCAGGTTGTTTCCTCTTATCTTCCCCCATAGTTGCATCACTTCTGAGTACCATATTTACGCTGGGGTCCTCTTCGCGTGGTTCAAACCTCATAATTTGGATATTTTGAGTCGGGGTAGGATATAGTACCCCTTTCTCACGCATTTGGGTGATCAGAGTTGGAAAGTCGACCATTTCACGGTCAAACTGCTCACAGTACAGACAAGATATTCTCATTGGGTTAGTACAATCACGCACGTAGTGCCCCGTTCCTCTGCAATTATAACGGATCAGCTATTTTCACCCTCATCTAGGTCCCATTCCTCCTCTCCCTCGTCCACATCCTTGGAATCCTCCGCGTGCCCCTGCAGCTGGATCAAAACCTCGCATTTCAGCCTGCATTTGGTACTTCGGGGTTCTATCCATAATTAGCTCATAGCTCCTACACATTCGCTCATCATGGCCCACTAATCTACAGAAGTTACAATACAATTGTTGCGAAGCTTGGTTATACTTCTGCAATAGGTGGCAGTTGTCTGTTGCGTGCTTTCCTCCTACTTGAAAAATCGTGCACCAAAGTGTAGGGGCCGCACTTGGCCCTGCTTGTACCTCTAGCCTCATTGGCATCAGTCCCCCTCCTGCCAAATAGTTCGTGAATACAGGACAGTGATCCTTATCGTGACCCTGGTCCTTACATTTTATACACCACACTTCTCCATGCACCTCTGACTGGGGTGCCCTATCCTTCTTCAAAATCTACATCTCTAGGCATAGGTTTTGTAATTGCGCATGGATTTGTTGGACTCCCAACCCAGGATCTTGTATTGGCGTTTCATGCAACCTCATCGCTATCTCTAAAGCTTCAGCCTGGGTTGAGATCTTCTATTGTGATAACATCGTTATTAGGTGCGGTGTTGCGCATTTGACAGTGTCATATTAGCTTCACGGATCATACTTTTCAGGCGCTGATCCAGATCCCATGGTGTCTCACTTAGAAGCATCGTAATTTCCTTAAATCTGATGATTGACTGAGTTTCTGATTTTGGTCGACTAAACTCTTTGTTCAATGCATCCTGGATCTCCACTATTCCAACATTCGGATGATCACTAGAGTGCTTAATATACCACATCAATGCGCGATCCTACAACGTGCTCACCAAAGGTAACCTTTTTAATGTTATCATCCATAACGCCTTGGGCTTCCC
Organism: Pinus taeda; assembly: GCA_000404065.3. Lineage (NCBI taxonomy): Eukaryota > Viridiplantae > Streptophyta > Pinopsida > Pinales > Pinaceae > Pinus > Pinus taeda. The sequence goes on from APFE030918772.1 coordinate 100,552, forward strand.
ATACTACCTTTACCACAAACCAGAACTGATCTGGTTCCTCATTTCCTATGCCTCTAAACACGGGCAACTTGATCGCACTCGCCATTCCAACCCTTGGAGGTGGTGGAGGTGGGGTAGGTGGATGGAGGTGAAGAAGGTGATAGTGTGGTTGGGGGCAGTGGCTGTGGAATGCGCTACTTTATCAACCAGACTGCACTTCTCGGAGAAAACCCAGCAAGCTCCTCCTTAATTTCCTGTGAAAGTGAAATCAAGGGACTGTTCTCTAATCCTTTGATCCCTTGGTAGACTCTTCCACTCCGTGTTACCCCAGACATCAATGGATTCACATAACCCATTTTTCACATAACAAAATTTTGATCTAGGTATTCAACGATTGGATGTACTTACCTTGCAGTCCTTTGAGAAAATTCCTTTTGGCTTTGTTGTAGCTACCAGTTGTGTCTGTCGCGAATTTAGTGATAAACCCTCCGATTATCCGATCCAACCAATGATCTATGGCCCACACGATCTTATCTTCATATGCCTCTAGCCTGGTACTAACTTCGGAATCCACACTATTGACTGATCAAGCTTACACCTTCTTGTGTTGTCTGCTAGCCTCGTGATCCACTCATACAGTTCTAATGCGAAGGATGTGAAGAAGATCTTGTGGATTTCTGCATATCCAACCACCTCTTCTCATATATCTGTAGGGTTTTGTTCTCCTGCACCACGAACTCATGAAGCTTATGATCCAACCACTCTTTAATCTCTTTTTTCATAGGGTTTTAGTGTTCCGACATTAGACATCCCTTTAGGCAGATCCCAATCCTAGCAACAAAACCATTTGTTGGCTTATTGGGTCCTAACCTAGGTTCGGAAGAGTTTTTAGCCAAACAAATCTCGTACTACCGACCCTTTCGGCAACAATCCATGAAGCGTGGACTTAAGTCTCACCCGAGGTAGTATGGGAGAGTGCTGGAACCAGGTTTCCGCACCTTAGGGATGTCTTGATGAGGTCTGGAGGATTCACAACCCAATCTATGCACCTATGCAGTTCTGTGCAACAGTCTGGTCTTCACGAAGATTCGCGAAGGGGAGTTTCTTAGATCCTTAGTCTTACTGTAGTTATTATGGATCTGATTTATTCTTTAGGGTCTTTATTTAACAGTTAAACCCAATGCGCGCGATCATAAATCTTAAATAGAGTCATAAAACCATAACATAAGCATAAACATTCAGATCTGCAATCATATACACAGTAATTCAGAAAAAATTATCTTTATTAATCTTCCACTCAATACAATACAATTCTACCTTGTGCACATATCTGCAGGGGTCCGCGCACACAACCGCGGACTCTACCAAGCCTCTACGCACTCAGCTACAAAGTCTACTCTAACCACTACCACCCACGACTCGAACTTACAGACTCAGAGCACTCTCACTTTCACAAACCCATACATTTTAGATCTTCAATAAAGCTACCATCAAGAACTGCCCTCTAAACCTAGATCCTTGCTCTATTTATACGTTTCCATGGTTCGCGGACCATGGGCAAGCCGACACATTCTAGATTAATCTCTAATATTTTAGGGCGGCCTACCCTTGGACTTAACCCATTACAATTCGCGCTCCGCACACTTTGCAGAGCCTTTACCATACTTTTACCCAAAATTGCGGGCTTTGAGCCCCAAAATCATTACGCGGGGGTCCACTGCCCAACATAGGTACAAAATGTAGATCAGAGGGATAAAGGTCTTTCCAACTATCATAATTGGCACAAAAAACTTCTAGCAATTGCAAAACCGAAACAGGAGGGCATCTCAAAAGGTCTACCACTGGATTAGTTATACCACACTTATACTTAATCAGTAGATGGAATTGTTGAATATGTGTGGTCCATTTAAGCTGGTGTTTTTCCTACAACTTAGATTGGGAGTTAATGAAAATAAGAAGATGATGGTCTATATGCAAGAGAAGTTCCTTGCCCAAGATGTAATGGTGCCATTGGTATAAAGCCTACGCCAGACTATATAATTCCTTGTCATAGGTGCTATAGTTGATCTTTTCCTGAGAGAATGTCTCAGATTCAGATGCCACTAAATGTCTTCCCTATTTAAGCATAGCTCTAATTACATATTGGAAAGTGTAAGTTTCAATATCAAAGGCTGGTGCAAATATGGAAGATGTAGGATAGGTTCGGAACAAAGATATTGTTTGAGGCGAGTAAACTGATCCGTTGTAATAGCAATCCAGGAAAAAGGGGAGTGATTAGCAACTTGATGTAGAGGTTGAGCCAGCTGAGAAAAGTTATGAATGAACTTCCAAAAAAAATTGATACCACCCAAGAAGCTATTCAGATCAACAATGGTGGCTTGAGGAGGCTAGTTAGCCAAGTCTTGGCTAAATCAGGGCAGACACCTTCTTGATTAACTATGAATCCCAAATACTACATTGATGTTTGGCCAAAGAATGACTTACACTGCTTAAACTGCAGTTTATTTTGGCGCAACAACTCCAAGACTGAATAAACATGTTGAATTTTGTTCTCCCAAGTGTTGTTCAAGACTAGAATATCATCGAATAGGTGATAACAAAGCTCCCAAGGTGTGGTCTGAAAACATCATTAATAAGCTGCATAAACGTTGCAGGGGCATTAGTGAGAGTGAATGGAATCGCTAGCCATCCATAGATCTTGAACTTGGTCTTCAAAGTTGTTTTCCAAGTGTGAGAAGCATCCATCTGAACTTGATGGTAAACAAAAATCACATCTATATTGGTAAATAAGTGATCCCCATGCAAGTGGTCTAGCAGATCATCTATCTAGGGCAAAGAGTATCGGTTTTTGACAGTGGATTTGTTGAGGATCTATTAGTCAGTCACAAGGCACCATTCATTAATCTACTTCTACTTCTTTGGAATGATGAAGGCACGAGAGGCACAAAAAGACAACCATGGCTAGTTATGGCCCAACTACAATAGCTCCTGGAGTTGGTGTTCAATCCCCTCAGCCTCATGAGGAGAAAGGCGATATGAGGGGGCATTGGGTAAAGATGCTCCAAGGATGAGATCGATGGTATGTTTAATGGGACAAGGAGGAGGGAGGCATATGGGAGGTTGAAGGACATTAGCAAACTCAAAGAGTAAAGGGGCCATGTCCTATGGAACCAGGTGGGTAGTATTATCAGGTTCGATAAGGTGCACCGGATGGTTGGATCATAGAGTTTTATTCTACTTTCTTCGACATTCTGGGAGCTGACCTTCTAGAATTGGTTGAAGAAGGCAGACAAAGTGGCAGAATGTGGGGTAGTTTCAACTCTACTTTTATTGCCCTCATTCCCAAAGTGGATAAACCCATTCCTTTTGACGACTTCCACCCCATATCCCTATGCAGCTGCATCTACAAGATCATTGCTAAAATCATAGCAAATTGCCTCAAGCCTATTCTCTTAGCCTACATCTCCTCGGAGCAGTTTGCCTTCCTCCAGAATCGACAAATGCATGAAGTTGTCGGCACTGCATAGGAACTCCTCCATTCTATACTGACCCGGAAACTAAAAGGCATGATCCTGAAGATTGAGCTCTCCAAAGATTTTGACAGGGTCAAGTGGCTTCACCTTCGTATGCTACTGACCCACCTGGGATTCCCTATTCCTTCATCAAATGGATCTTTTGCTGCATATCGAATGTATCCTTCAGTGTGCCGATAAACGACTTTGCCTCCCCTTTTTTCCATGCAGAAAGAGGACTGAGGCAAGGATTCCCTCTTTCACCTCTGCTCTTTCTGCTCATCATGGAAGGCCTCAGCCGAATCATTGGAGAAGAATGCAGAATGGGGCGTATCAGGGGTATCAAAATCACAAGTGATTGTACCCTCTCCCACTTGTTGTTTGTAGATGATGTAATGATCCTCCTTAATGGGGGCATTGCGGAACAGGGAAAATTTTAAGAACCACCCTAAATTTATATGTATAATAAATGGGCTAATCCCCATGATACATAGGAAAAATGGGAGGTGATTTTTTATCAATATTAATATGTATATATAATTTTTTTTTGAGCGAATCTCTCACCAGATTATATTATCTTGTACAGTGATGGAGAATCTTTCACTGAATTATAAAATCTTGTAAGATCTTGGTAAATCTTTTAGTGAATAATAAAACATTGTGAAGTCTTGGCGAATGTTTTGTTAAAGTATGAAACCATATATGATAAAAAGAAAACATATTCATTAAGCTGTAATATACTAACATACATGTTTGGAAAAAAGAAACATAATTTTCTCTTCCTACAAACAATGTTCCAAGTTTCAGTGGCTGTGTTTGTCAAGGTTCTTACAATACACTCTTTCATATCCTTATATTAGTTTTGATAATATTCCACAACAAAGTTCTTGTAGGTGCTGATATTGACAACGAGTTCTGTCAAGGTAGGAGAGATTAATCTTTTCTCTACAACTTTTGTCAAGCTACCACAAGTTATCAAATTTCTTTCTTATTCCATAGACTCCAATTGCGAGATAAAAAAAAACACATCAAGTTTGTTTACCCCAACACGCCAACAAGTAGCAAGCCCCAACTATATTATATAAGAAAGTGTTAGGTATCCCAAAGGCTTGAAGGGGATCTAATTGAAAGAAGTGACCATTGTGAGAAACCTTCCAATCAATATATGAATATATAAATGTAGATTTATCATTATTTTAATTGGAAATCTTCAATTAAATAATAAAATTTAATTACATCTCTCCCAATCTAAATTGATTATTATCATAATTCACTACCCTCATAGGTCTCGCATTTTTTAACAGCATTGTAACATGTACATTAATTTCATTTTTGGTGAACAATCTCCACCTTTTAGGAAAATATTGTGCAGTGGCTCCAACCCCTATAGATCATTAGGACAAACTAAGAATATCACAAAAGATGAAAGGTTGTACAAACCATCTTATTTTTCAAACAACTAATCCAACATCAGTACCTAAACTTTTTCATGAAGATATCATATTGAGAATGTTTGAAAAATGGTGAGAAATCTTCTGCAACATCAGTACCTAAACTTTTTCATGAAGATATCATATTGAGAATGTTTGAAAAATGGTGAGAAATCTTCTGCGAGGGTGATGCGGAAAGAGTGATAAGGTTTCATTGTTTTGAATTTTTTTCGTTAAATCGGAAAAAGTTAAAAACCAATATTAATGGAGATATTGGTATTTTTTTACTAAATTTTGTGAAGTGACTAAATGTAGCTTTAACCATTCACCTTAAGATGTTTTTACAATATAATTTCCTAAGTCTATTTAATATCTTCATTATCATAAAAACCAACCTATATCCATCTTAACTCCACATCTACCACTTTTAGGGGGATGAAATCTATTTATCCCTCTGAGCACTTGGTAGACCCAGAATTAAGATGGATCTAAGATAGAATTTCCCCTTTAAATAGTCTATGCTCACATGAATACCATGGGTCAATACCATGGGTTATCATAAACCTGGAGCTTAAAATTACTATTAGTAATTTATAAAAATTAATAAAATTAATAGTTGATTTTTATTTTAACCAAGCTAAAATGTTTAAACATACACTAAAATGCAACATCCATTTTTACTCTTGATCCAAGAGAGGGATCGAATATTTTTTCACTCTATGCTAGTTTGCATATCACGATATTTGATCTCTCTCGGGGCTTAGTAGATCCAGACTAAAAATGGATCTATGATGGTTTAATTCCCCCATTTAAATAGGCTACATTCCACGTGAATACCATGGGTCAATACCATGTGCCATTTTTATTTTTATTAATATTAATATTAAAGTTAATAATGTTTTTTTGCATGGTATTAATAATAATCTAGCCCATGGTATTTGGCCATAATATTTTTCCCATAGGTTTCACCTAAATATAATGCATTTTTTGAGTGTCCTTAAATATAAGGTGACTTATGGAGTAAATATAAAAAAAAATTTATTTGTTTATCATACCTCTCGTTTATTTATATTTTTATTAATTTATCATACTTTTTTTTACAAATATGGTATTTGGCCCATAGGATTCACTTAAATAAAACCTCTTTTTTGAGCCTTTATAAATAGAAAGACGGTTATGGACTAAATATAAAAAGAGGTTTTATTTATTTACCATACTTCTAGTTTATTTATATTTTTATTTACTTACCATACCTTTTGAGTAAGTATAAAAAAATGTTTTATTTATTTACCATACCTCCACTTTATTTTTATTTTTATTTGTTTACACCCTTGCAAGTATATAAGGTGACTTATGGAGTAAATATAAACAATGTTTTATTTATTTGCCATACCTCTCATTTACTTATATTTTTATTAATTTACCATACCTCTTTTATAAATATGGTATTTGGCCCATAGGATTCACTTAAATAAAACCTATTCTTGAAATTTAGGGCCAATGGAAAGTTGTAACTCCTAATTTCAAGGGTTAAATTTACCATTTTTACCCTGTCCCTTAAAATAAGGTGGGCTATTTGAGGCGATTTGTAAAAATGTACCATGATACAAAATATTCGCCCACTAAAAAATTTACAACCCCTTAATTTTGCCAAAGGGCGAACATTCACCCCAAAAATTTTCCATGTTGGGGACACAACTGCTTTTCACCGAGCCCTTGGTATCTTCCTTAAGGCCACTGGAATGGTTACAAATGAAGCAAAATCCACTACTACTGCCACTGGCTTCTCCCATGATGAGGTTCATTTTGCTCTCAGAAGATTTGCTTTTGTTGAAGTCCAATTGGAAGATGGACTCAAATACCTGGGTTATAGGCTCAAACCCATTGGATACAAGATAGCAGATCGGACATGGCTAATATCGAAGGTGGAGAAGAGGCTCAATATCTGGTACCATAAATATATATCCAGGGCAAGGCAGCTGGTACTCATCAAGGCAATCTTAGAAGCCACCCCGGTCTATTGGATGACTCTAGCATGGATTCCCAAAGGTATACTGACTCGCTTACAAAACCTTTATTGTAGGTTCTTGTGGAAAGGGAACCAACCAAGGAGAATATTTGCATAGATGAGCTGGGATTCTTTGGCCTTACCAAAGAGCTGGGGAGGATGGGGCATCAAGAGGCTGGACTCCTTCTCACAAGCACTGGTTGCCAAGTTAGGGTGGCAACTGCTAAACAATAACAGCCTTTGGACGAAGGTAGCAGTATCTAAATATATCCATCCAGTAAGTGTCCTCGACTGGATCAGACAAGGCATCAGGCAGAGTAACATATCTATTATCTGGAAGGCTGTTAACAACACGAAGGAGCTTATCCGCAGTGGATCGACATGGAGAATTAGATCCGAGTCTAAGATTTAGATAGGTACTGACCCCTGGGTGGGTTGTGGAAATGCTCACACTCTCTCAGATGGCCTGTGAGGACACCTTTAGGCCATTGGTATTATGCATATTAATCAGATTGCAGATGGGGCTCACTCCACCATCTTACAACAAGCATGGAAATCTGCTATCGAACTGAATATTCTTGGACGCTGGCAACATGAATGGAACAACTATACAAATGCATTGATGGAGGCCCACATTAGAATTACAAATGGGGAGGATGAGCTAATCTGGGTGCATGCAAAACATG
>APFE030918779.1:1640-33132 GCA_000404065.3 Pinus taeda
TCACTTTCATATAGATCGACCTTTTGAAACAATAACCCAATATTTCAGATCTTAAGATATTCAACCCAAAAGCATACACAAGCCAAATGATCTCCTTTGCTTTATATAGGCAAGCTCTTCCTCAAATCATGGACCAATACAACGGGCCAAAACCATAACAAACCAATACCATCAACTCAATACTAGGGATCAACACGTCTGTCGAGATGCCATGGTCCAAAAACCATAGGTTCAAATTCCAAGGACTAACTACCATGGACCAAAGGTAAGTTTTCCCACATGAAATAAACTTTTCTCTGCATAAAATTCCGTGAACTTTTCTCCACATGAAATAAACTTTTATAAACTTTTCTCTGCATAAAATTCCGTGAACTTTTCTCCTGCGTATTTCTTAATTCTCATCATATTGAGAGCCATGCCATGGGTGTTGCCATCAAGTACAACATCTGTAACATATAACCATACCAGAAACATAATGCCAACAATTCACATGTCCCTGATGAGTTAAGGAAGAAGTTAGACAACAAGGGGGAGAAATGTATATTTGTTGGATACAGTGATGAATCCAAGGCATACAATCTCTACAATCCATCAATCGAGAAGGTCATAATCAACAGAGATGTGCAGTTCATAGAAGAGGAAGCATGGGATGGAAGTGTAGAAAAGACAGTCAATGTCGAAGCATGCATACCAGATGAGGACAAAGAGGAATTAACAACAACAAGTAATTCCTCAATAGTGAATCCCTCTACTTCTATTCAAGCGCAGCAAAGTAGGCAGCAAGCAACGCCATCAACAAATAATAAGATAGTTTTGCACAGCCAAGAAAGTGCTTATCCAAGCACACCGTGAAGCGCAACACCAAGTGACATTTCAAGCCCATCTTCAACAAACACAAGAAGACCAAAGTTCATAAATTTAAATGAAATTTATGAATAAGATGAAATTCATAGTGGCACAGGTCTGAATTCTTTATTTGCATTATTTTGTCATGTAGATGACCCAATCCACTTTGAAGATGCAGTCAAAGAAGAAAAATGGGTTGCGACAATGAAGGAAGAAATAGAAGCAATAAAAAGGAATGGCACATGGGTGTTAGTGAGCCTTCTGAAAGGAAAACATGTCATTGGAGTGAGGTGTGTATATAAGACCAAAATAAACATTGAGGGAAAGATTGAAAGGCATGAAACAAGACTAGTTGTCAAAGGATACAAGCAACAACTTAGAGAGACTATGTGGAGACGTTCGCTAGTCGTGCGGATGGAGATAGTGCGCGCATTTGTGGCAATTGCCACACACCACAAATGGAGAGTGTATCAAATGGACATAAAATCAATGTTCTTGAATGGAGTGCTAAAAGAGGAAGTGTATGTCACACAACCACCTGATTATGAGATTGAAGGCCAAAAAGAAAAAGTGTATCGGTTGAGGAAAGCTCCTTATGGGTTGAAGCAAGCACCGCGCACATGGTACAATAGGATAGATGCTTACTTGTTGGACAATGGTTTCGACAAATGTGATGGTGAGCCTACTTTCTACATCAAAGAGAGCGAAGGTAAGATTCTCATTGTCATATTATATGTAGATGATTTGATTTTTACAGGCAGTGATGATTTCTCATCGCTGATTTTAAACAAGTCATGAAGATTGAATTTGAAATGACTGACTTGGGATTGTTAAGATATTTTTTGGGAATAGAAGTGAAGCAAACAAAAAATGACATTTTTATCTCTCAAGCAAAGTATGTGGCAAAAATTTTGGAGAGGTTCAAAATGTAGAACAACAAGTCTGCACCAACTCCAACTGTCATAGGGTTGAATTTGAGCAAAGAAGATTGCAACAACAATGTCAATCCGACATTATACAAAATCATGATATGTAGCTTGATGTATTTGACCGCCACTAGGTCAGACATAATGTATGAAGTAAGTTTGGTGTCAAGGTTCATGGAGACACCCAAGAAGACACATTGGCAAGTAACGAAAAGGATTCTGAGGTATATCAATGGGACAAAACAATATGGAATTTTGTACACAACAACAAGTGATTTCAAGGTCGTTGGTTACACTGACAGTTATTGGGTAGGCAGTGTCGATGACAGAAAGAGCATGTCAGGATATGTTTTTCATTTGGGTTCCAGAGCCACTTCATGGGCCTCCAAGAAGCAGCCAATAGTGTCACTATCAACAATAGAAGCTGAATATGTCGCAGCAACAACAACAATGTGTCAGGCAGTTTGGATGAGAAGGATGTTGAGGGATCTTCGTCATGACCAAGAGGGAGCGACAAATATTTTCTGCAACAACACCTTAGCAGTTGCATTGTCAAAGAATTCTATCTTCTACAAGAGGACCAAGCATATTGATGCTAAATATCATTTTATTAGAGAGTTGATTAACAATGATGAAATTGTGTCTCAGCACTGCAGGTCACAGGAGCAATTTGTGGATATTTTCACAAAGCCATTGGCATGTGAAAGTTTAGTTTATCTCTAAAACTGTTTGGGAATTGTCAATGGTGGCAATTGTGATTAAGGGGGAGTGTTGGAAATAATAATCCCAACCACCACAATAAATAGTCTAACAACAGGCATACTTCATGTATTTTTGCAGGTTGTGCCTCTGCTTGAAGATGGAAGGACTAAAGCTAGGCACAAACCATTCTGAAACGCAACAAGGAATTTAGAGCATTTAATGTACTTTGGTAAATAGATCTGGGAAAGCATTCATTCAGTGATTATTTCCCACACTCCACAAACACATGGGCAATTCTGATTACACTCAACAACAACATCATATTAATTACTTTGCTCTGTCATGAATTAAATGTAAAATCGTATGTTGAGTTAAATATGAATGTAAAAGTCATTTTGTAATAGGTTTGATAGCAAGAGGTTAGAGAAAAAGAGAGCGCAAGTCTCTTGGGAGAAAATGGTGGAGAAAATTTTGGTGGGTGCTGAAAACAACAGTTACAGTATTTTACTGTGTGTTATTTCACGTGAACTTTTAGTTTTTACTTTGTGAATGAGCCGCAGCCTCTTGCGAATGTATTTTCATGTTTTAGAATTTAATTCTAAGGTTTTATTATGTTGCTCCAAACCTACTTTGTTAATTTTTCTATGAGTGAATATTATTCATTAAGTCTCTGAAATAGGTCTGTGGTGCGCGAAGGTAGCTACGCGAAATCAACTTTGTGGTGCGCGAAGGTAGCTACGCAAAATCAACTCCGCGGTGCGCAAAGGTAGTTGCCCAAAAGTAGATTCATGAAAGTCATAACTCTCTGCCCCTTCACAAAAATTAAATTTCCTAAATATTTCTAACATGGTATTGAGTGGGTTAAATATTGTTAGTGTAAAAACAAGTGTTTTTACTAACAGTAAGAATTGTTTTGAGGGTAGATTCTTTTCAACATATTTACCAGAAGGTAGAATTTTTTTTATGCTTAGAAATGGCAACATCAAGCACAAGCTTGAATAATTCTCAAATACCTCAGTTTAATGGAAAAAATTATGATTATTGGGCTATTACAATGAAGGCCCTATTTTCTTCTCAAGACATTTGGGATTTTGTGGAGAATGGTTTTCAAGAACCAGCAGATGCAGAAACGTACAATGCCTTATCTCAACAAGACAAATATGTGTTAAGGGACAGCAGGAAGAAGGATTCAAAAGCCCCGTTTTATATTTTCCAAGGAGTTCACGAAAGTATTTTCCCAAGAACTACAGCAGCAATGAAGTCCAAGCAAGCATGGGACACCCTTCGGTCAACCTACCAAGGCATGGCAAAAGTAAAGACAACAAAGTTGCAAATGTTTAGGAGATATTTTGAATTTTTTTTTATGAAAGAGTCTGAGAATATAGACTCATTTTTTACACATTTAAGTGGGCTGGTTACTCAAATCAGGTCTCATGGTGAAACACTTGAGGAAAGAAGAATAGTTGAGAAAGTTTTGAGAAGTTTGCAAGCAAGGTATGAGGCCATTGTTGTGGCCATAGAAGAGACAAAGGATCTCTCACAGTTCTCAGTGGATGAGCTTAATGCATCACTGATTTCTCATGAACATAGACTGAATAGAGCAGCAAGCTCCTAATTGGAGCATGCCTTCAAGACACAAGTATCATTTGGTCAAGGTCAAGGCAGAGGAAGATCATATGATAGAGGAAGAGGAAGAAGCCCACAAAGAGGAAGAAGAAGCATCCCTTCAAGCTCAAATGGAAGAGGCAACAATCAAAATCCAAGTCAAGGCCCAAGCCAAAATCAAGCACAAGGTCATAGGTATGATAAATCTCAAGTTCAATGTCATTACTGTAAGAAGTATCATTATGATACAAATGTATGTAGAAAGAAGCAATATGACATTAGTAACAAACCAAGTGTAAATTTCACAAGAGAAAATCAGAACCATGATAGCATGTTTTTAGCTTGTAATGTAGCACAAGAAAAACAAAGTGATATATGGTATCTAGATTCAGGGTGTAGCAACCACATGTCAGGAAACATAGAAATGTTTTCTGATCTAGATGAAAGTGTGAAATCTGAAGTGACATTAGGGACTGATAACAAAATCTTTGTCATGGGAAAAGGAAGAGTTAATATCCTAACAAAGAAGGGGGAGAAGAAATACATCTCAGATGTTTACTTTGTCCCGGTTTGAAACATAATCTCATGAGCATTGGACAACTCATGCAGAAAGGCTACAATGTCTTCTTCAAAAATGATGTGTGCACAATTTTGGATAGGCCTCCAAGAAGACAACTGATTGCAAAGGTTCAGATGACAAACAATAGAATGTTTCCTCTAAAAATAATATTAGAGTTGCAGAAAGAAGGTGCACAAGCACAACTATCTATGAACTCACAAGAAGATGGAAGAAAAGAGGCAGCTGTCACACAAGTAAACTTTCAAGCAGAGGTAAAAGATGAAAACTGGTTATGGCACTTGAGATTTGGACATCTCAACTTTGGAGGTTGAATTTGTTACATAGGAAAGGCATGGTGAAGGGTTTACTACTCATAGAAAAACGAGATAGCATATGTGAAGGATGTATCTTGGGCAAGCAACATAGAGAGAAATTTCCATCAGGAAATTAGTGAGGGAAAAGGAACCTTTGGAGATTGTCCACTTAGATTTATGTGGACCAATGCAGACACCATCAATTGGTGGTAGTAACTATGTATTGACCTTCATAGATGACTACACAAGGAAGACATGGGTATTTCTCCTAAAACAGAAAAGTGAAGTGTTTGAGTGCTTTCACCAATACAAGGCTCTTGTTGAAAAGCAAAGTGGACACTACATCAAAGTCCTTAGGAATGATAGAGGTGGAGAATACATCTCAAATGACTTCCTTCGATTTTGTAGGGAGCATGGAATTCACAAGCAATTTACAACAAGATATACACTGCAGCAAAATGGTGTCGTAGAAACGAAGAATAGGACCATTATGGAGATGGCAAGGAGTATGTTGAAGGTAAAGCATTTTCCAAATGAATATTGGGCTGAAGCTATCACTTGTGCAACATATATCTTGAATAGATGTCCAGTCAAAAGCGTCCAGAACATTGTTCCTGAAGAGGCATGGAGTGGAAGAAAACAAAATGTCACTCACATGAGAGTTTTTAGATGTGTGGTGTATGCACATATCCCTGATGAGTTAAGGAAGAAGTTGGATAGAAAGGGGGGGAAATGTATATTTGTTGGATACAGTGATGAATCCAAGGCATACAAGCTCTACAATCCATCAACCGAGAAGGTCATAATCAACAGAGATGTGCATTTCATAGAAGAGGAAGCATGGGATGGAAGTCTAGAAAACACAAGCAATGTCGAAGCGTGCATACCACATGAGGACAAAGAGGAATTAACAAAAAAAGTTAATTCCTCAACAGTGCCTCCCTCTACTCCTATTTCAGCACAACAAAGTAGGCAACAAGCAACGGCATCAACAAATAATAGGATAGTTTCACGCAACCAAGCAAGTGCTTCTCCAAGAACACCACGAAGCGCGACACCAAGTGACATGTCAAGCCCATCTTTAGCAAGCACAAGAAGACCAATGTTCAGAAATTTAAATGAAATTTATGAGCAAGATGAAGTTGATAGTGGCACAGGTTTGAATTCCTTATTTGCATTATTTTTTCATGTAGATGACCCAATCCACTTTGAAGATGCAGTCAAAGAAGAAAAATGGGTTGTAGCAAAGGAGGAAGAAATAGAAGCAATGAAAAGGAATGACACATGGGAGTTAGTGAGCCTTCCGAAAGGAAAACATGTCACTAGAGTGAAGTGGGTCTATAAGACCAAAAGAAACATTGAGGGAAAGATTGAAAGGCACAAAGCAAGACTAGTTGTCAAAGGATACATGCAACAACATGGAAGAGATTACGTGGAGATGTTCGCGCCAGTCGCACGAATGGATATAGTGTGCACAGTTGTGGTGATTGCCGCACAACACAAATGGAGAGTGTATCAAATAGACGTAAAATCAATGTTCTTGAATGGAGTGCTGAAAGAGGAATTGTATGTCGCACAACCACCTAGTTATGAGATTGAGGCCCAGGAAGACAAAGTATATCGGTTGAGGAAAGATATTTATGGGTTGAAGCAAGCATTGCGCACATGAAACAACAGGATAGATGCTTGCTTGTTGGATAATGGTTTCGACAAATGTGAAGGTGAGCCTACTCTCTACACCAAAAAGAGCGAAGGTAAGATTCTCATTGTCGTCTTATATGTAGATGATTTCATTTTTACAGGCAGTGATGATTTCCTCATCGCTGATTCCAAACAAGTCATGAAGAGTGAATTTGAAATGACTCACTTTGGATTGTTAAGATATTTTTTGGGCATAGAAGTGAAGCAAACAAAAAACGACATTTTTATCTCTCAAGCAAAGTGTGTGGTAGAAATTTTGGAGAGGTTTAAAATGCAAAACAACAAATTCGCACCAACTCCAACTATCATAGGGTGGAAGTTGAGTAAAGAAGATTGCAACGATAATGTCAATCCGACATTATACAAAAGCATGATAGGCAACTTGGTGTATTTGACCGCCACTAGGCCGAATATAATGTATGGAGTAAGTTTTGTGTGAAGGTTCATGGAGACACCCAAGAATACACATTGGAAAGCAACGAAAAGGATTCTAAGGCATGTTAATGGGACAAAACAATATTGCATTTTATACATAACAACAAGTGATTTTAGGCTAATTGGTTACATTGACAGTGATTGGGCAGGCAATGTCGATGATAGAAAGAGAACGTTAGGATATGTTTTTCATTTGGGTTACTAAGCCACTTCATGGGCCTCTAAGAAGCAGCTAATAGTGTCTGTCAACAACAGAAGCTGAATATGTTGCAGCAACAACAACAACAACGTGTCAGGCAGTTTGGATGAGAAGGATGTTGAGGGATATTTTTCATGACCAAGAGGGAGCGACAACTACTTTCTACGACAACACCTTAGCAATTGCATTGTCAAATAATTCTGTCTTCCACAAGAGGACCAAGCATATTGATGCTAAATATCATTTTATTAGAGAGTTGATTAACAATGATGAAATTGTGTTGCAACACTGCAGATCACAGGAACAATTTGTTGATATTTTCACAAAGCCATTAGCATGTGAAAGTTTTGTTTATCTAAGAAACAATTTGGGAATTATCAATGGCAGAAATTATGATTAAGGGGGAGTGTTGGAAATAATAATCCCAACCATCGCAATAAACAATCTGACAACAACCGTACTTGTCAGACATATTTTTACAGGTTGCGTCTATGTTTGAAGATGGAGGGACTAAAGCCAGGCGCAAACCATTCTGAAACGCAATAAGGAATTCAAAGAATTTAATGTACTTTGGTAAATAGATATGGGAAAGCATTCATTCAGTGACTATTGCCCACACTCCACAAACACTTGCGCGATGAGACACTCCACAAACACCACATTCATTCATTTCAGGCAAGCATGAGACACCCTTGAAACAACCTACCAAGGCATGGCAAAAGTCAAGACATGAAAGCTGCAAATGTTGAGGAGAGATTTTGAAACAATTTGTATAAAAGAGTTTGAGAATATAGACTCGTTTTTTACACATGTAAGTGGGCTAGTTACTCAAATCAGGTCTCATGGTGAGACACTTGATGAAAGAAGAATAGTTGAGAAAGTTTTGAGAAGTTTTCCAGCAAGGTTTGAGGCCATTGTTGTGGCCATAGAAGAGACAAATGATCACTCGCAGTTCTCAGTGGATGAGCTTAATGAATCACTGATTTCTCATGAACATAGTCTGAATAGAGCAGCAAGCTCCTCATTGGAGCATGCATTCAAGACATAAGTATCATTTGGTCAAGGTCAAGGCAGAGGAAGATCATATGATAGAGGAAGAGGAAGAAGCCCACACATAGGTGGAAGAAGCAACCTTTCAAGCTCAAATGGAAGAGGCAACAAATAAACTCCAAGTCAAGGCCTGAGCCAAAATAAATCACAAGGTCAGAGGTATAATAAATCTCAAGTTCAATGTCATTACTATAAGAAGTATGGTCATTATACAAATGAATGTAGAAATAAGCAATATGACATTACTAACAAACCTAGTGTAAATTACACAAGAGAAAATCAGAACCATTATAGCATGTTTTTAGCTTGTAATGTAGCACAAGAAAAAAAGAGTGATATATGGTATCTAGATTCAGGGTGTAGCAACCACATGTCAGGAAACATAGAAATGTTTTCTGATCTAGATGAAAGTGTGAAATCTGAAGTGACATTAGGGACTGATAGCAAAGTCTCTATCATGAGAAAAGGAAGAGTTAATATCCTAACAAATAAGGGGGAGAACATACATCTCAAGTGTTTACTTTGTCCCCGATCTGAAACATAATCTCACGAGCATTGGACAACTCATGCAGAAAGGCTACAATGTCTTCTTCAAAAATGATGTGTGCACAATTTTGGGTAGGCCTCCAAGCAGAGCTGATTGCAAAGGTTCAGATGACAAACAATAGAATGTTTCCCCTAAATATAATATTAGATTTGTAGAAAGAAGGTGCACAAGCACACCTATCTATGAACTCACAAGAAGATGGAAGAAAAGAGGTAGCTGTCACACAAGTAAACCTTCAAGCAGAGGTAAAAGATGAAAACTGGTTATGGCACTTGAGATTTGGACATCTCAACTTTGGAGGTTTGAATTTGCTGCATAAGGAAGGCATGATGAGGAGTTTAGCACTCATAGAAAAACCAGACAACATATGTGAAGGATGTATCTTTGGAAAGCAACATAGAGAGATATTTTCAATAGGAAATTCAGTGAGGGCAAAGACACCTTTGGAGATTGTCCACTCAGATTTATTTGGACCAATGCAGACACCATCAATTGGTGGCAGTCACTATGTATTGACCTTCATAGATGACTACACAAGGAAGACATGGGTCTTTCTCCTAAAACAAAAAAGTGAAGTATTTTAGTGCTTTTGATAATACAAGGCTCTTGTTGAAAAGCAAAGTGGACACTACATCAAAGTCCTTAGGATTGACAGAGGTGGAGAATACATCTCGAATGACTTCCTTCAATTTTGCAGGGAGGATGGAATTCACAAGCAATTTACAACAAGATATACACCACAACAAAATGGTGTGGCAAAAAGGAAGAATAGGACCATTATGGAGATGGCAAGGAGTATGTTGAAGGTAAAGCATTTGCCAAATGACTATTGGGCTGAAGCTGTCGCTTGTGCAACATATATCTTGAATAGATGTCCAACCAAAAGCGTCTAGAACATTGTTCCTGAAGAGGCATGGAGTGGAAGAAAACAAAATGTCACTCACATGAGAGTTTTTGGATGTGTGGCATATGCACATGTCCCTGATGAGTTAAGGAAGAAGTTGGACAACAAGGGGGAGAAATGTATATTTGTTGGATACAGTGATAAATCCAAGGCATACAAGCAAAATCCATCAACTGAGAAAGTCATAATTAGAAGAGATGTGCAATTCATAGAAGAGGAAGCATGGGATGGAAGTCTAGAAAAGAAAGTCAATGTCAAAGCATGCATACCACATGAGGACAAAGAGGAATTAACAACAACAAGTAATTTCTCAATAGTGACTCCCTCTACTCCTATTCAAGCGTAGCAAAGCAGGCAACAAGCAACACCATCAACAAATAATAGGAAAGTTTCGCGTAGCCAAGAAAGTGCTTCTCCAAGCACACCGCGAAGCACGACACCAAGTGACATGTCAAGCCCATCTTCAGCAAGCACAAGAAGACCAAAGTTTAGAAATTTAAATGAAATTTATGAGCAAGATGAAGTTGATAGTGGCGTAGGTCTGAATTCGTTATTTGCATTATTTTGTCATGTAGATGACCCAATCCACTTTGAAGATGCACTCAAAGAGGAAAAATGGGTTGCGGCAATGGAGGAAGGAATAGAAATAATAAAAAGGAATGGCACATGGGAGTTAGTGAGCCTTCCGAAAGGAAAACATGTCATTGGAGTGAAGTGGGTCTATAAGACCAAAGGCAACATTGAGGGAAAGACTAAAAGGCACAAAGCAAGACTAGTTGTCAAAGGACACAAGCAACAACATGGAAGAGATTATGCGAAGACGTTCACGCTAGTCGCACGGATGGAGATAGTGCACGCAGTTGTGGCGATTGCTGACAACACAAATGTAGAGTATATCAAATGGACGTAAAATCAATGTTCTTAAATGGAGTTCTAAAAGAGGAAGTGTATGTTGCACAACCGCCTGGTTATGAGATTGAAGGCCAAGCAGACAATGTCTATCAGTTGAGGAAATATCTTTATGGGTTGAAGCAAGCACCACGTGCATGGTACAATAGGATAGATGCTTACTAGTTGGACAATGGTTTCGACAAATGTAACGGTGAGCCTACTCTCTCCATCAAAGAGAGCGAAGGTAAGATTCTCATTATCGTCTTATATGTAGATGATTTGATTTTTATAGGTAGTGATGATTTCCTCATCGCTAATTTCAAACAAGTCATGAAGAGTGAATTTGAAATGATTAACTTGGGATTGTTAAGATATCTTTTGGGCATAGAAGTGAAGCAAACAAAAAATGGCATTTTTATCTCTCAAGCAAAGTATGTGGCAGAAATTTTGGAGATGTTTAAAATGAAGAACAACAAGTCCGCACCAACTCCAACTGTCATAGGGCTGAAGTTGAGCAAAGAAGATTGCAGTAGCAATGTCAATATGACATTATACAAAAGCATGATAGGCAGCTTGATGTATTTGACTGCCACTAGGCTAGATATAATGTGTGCAGTAAGTTTGGTGTCAAGGTTCATGGAGACACCAAAGAAGACACATTGGCAAGCAGGGAAAAGGATTCGAAGGTATGTCAATGGGACAAAACGGTATGGCATTTTGTACACAGCAACAAGTGATTTTAGTCTGGTTGGTTACGCTAACAATGATTGGGCAGGTAGTGTCGATGACCGAAAGAGCACATCAGGATATGTTTTTCATTTGGGTTCCGGAGCCATTTCATGGACCTCCAAGAAGTAGCCAATAGTGTCACTGTCAACAACAGAAGCTGAATATGTCGCAACAACAACAACAACGTGTCAGGTAGTTTGGATGAGAAGGATGTTGAGGGATCTTTGTCATGACCAAGAGGGAGCGACAACTATTTTCTGCGACAACACCTTAGCAATTTCATTGTCAAAGAATTTTGTCTTCCACAAGAGGACAAAGCATATTGATACTAAATATCATTTTATTAGAGAGTTGATTAACAATGATGAAATTGTGTTGCAGCACTGCAGGTCACATGAAAAATTTGCTGATATTTTCACAAAGCCATTGGCATGTGAAAGCTTTGTTTATCTCAGAAACTATTTGGGAATTGTCAATTGCGGCAATTGTGATTAAGGGGGAGTGTCAGAAATAATAATCCCAACCACCGCAATAAACAGTCTGACAGCAGCCATACTTGTTAGACGTATTTTTGTAGGTTGCGTCTCTATTTGAAGATGGAAGGATTGAAGCCAAGCATAAACTATTCTGAAATGCAACAAGGAATTTAAAACATTTAATATACTGTGGTAAATATATACAGGAAATCATTCATTCAGTGACTTTTTCCCCCAATCCACAAACACTTGCACGATTTTGATTACACTCAACAACAACATCATATTAATTACTTTGCTTTGTCATGAATTAAATGTAAAATCGTATGTTGAGTTAAATATGAATGTAAAGTCATTCTATAATAGCTTAGAGAGTAAGAGGTTAGAGAAAAAGAGAGCACAAGTCTCTGGGGAGAAAATGGTGGATCAAATTTTGGTGGACGCGTAAAAACAACAGTTACAGTATTTTACTGTGTGTTATTCTACGTGAAATTTTAGTTTTTACATTGAGATTGAGGCTTTCCTCACGTGAATGTATTTTCATGGTTTAGAATTTAATACTAAGTTTTTATTGTGTTGCTCCAAACCTACTTTGTAATTTTTTCCGTGAGGGAATATTATTCATTAAGTCTTTGAAATAGCTCCGTAGTGTGTGAAGGTAGCTGCGCGAAGTCAGCTTCGTGGTACGCGAAGTTCGCTGCACGAAAGTAGCTTTTTGGTGCGTGAAGCTAGCTACTCGAATGTAGATTAACGAAATTCATAACTCTCTACTCTTCCGTGAAAATTAAATTTCCTAAATATTTCTAACATGGTATCAGAGTGGGTTAAATATTGTTAGTGTAAAGACAAGTGTTTTTACTAGCAGTAAGAATTCTTTTGAGGGCAGATTGTTTTTAACATATTTGCCAGCAGGTAGAAAGTTTTTTTTTTTTTTTTACGCTCAGAAATGGCAACATTAAGCACAAGCTTGAATAATCCTCAAATACCTCAGTTTAATGGCAAAATTTATGATTATTGGGCTATTACAACGAAGGCCCTATTTTCTTCTCAAGACATTTGGGATTTGGTGGAGAATGGTTTTCAAGAACCAACAGATGCAATAGCATACAATGCCTTATCTTAACAAGAAAAAGATGTGTTAAGGGACAACAGGAAGAAGGATTCAAAAGCCTTTTTTTATATTTTCCAAGCAGTTCATGAAAGTATTTTCCCAAGAGTTGCAGTAGCAACGAAGTCCAAGGCATTTCAAAAGTTAAGACAACAAAGCTGCAAATGTTCAGGAGAGATTTTGAAACAATTTGTATGAAAGAGTTTAAGAATATAGACTCGTTGTTTACACATGTAAGTGGGCTAGTTACTCAAATCAGGTCTCATGGTGAGACACTTGAGGAAAGAAGAATATTTGAGAAAGTTTTGAGAAGTTTGCTAGCAAGTTTTGAGGCCATTTTTGTGGCCATAGAAGAGACAAGGATCTCTTAGAGTTCTCAATGGATGAGCTTAATGCATAACTGATTTCTCATGAACATAGTCTGAATAGAGCAGCAAGCTCCTCATCGGAGCATGCCTTCAATCAAAAGTATCATTTGGTCAAGGTCGAGGCCGAGGAAGATCATATGTTAGAGGAAGAGGAAGAAGCCCACACATAGGTGGAAGAAGCAGCCCTTCAAGGTCAAATGGAAGAGGCATCAATCAAAATCCAAGTCAAGGCCCAAGCCAAAATCAAGAACAAGGTTAGGGGTATGATAAATCTCAAGTTCAATGTCATTACTGTAAGAAGTATGGTCATTATGCAAATGAACGTAGAAAGAAACAATGTGACATTAGTAACAAACCAAGTGTAAATTTTAGAAGAGAAAACTAGAACCATGATAGCATGTTTTTAGCTTGTAATGTAGCATAAGAAAAATAAAGTGATATATGGTATCTAGATTCAAGTTATAACAACCACATGTCAGGAAACATAGAAATGTTTTCTGATCCAGATGAAAGTGTGAAGTCTGAAGTGACATTAGGGACTGATAGCAAAGTATATGTCATGGGAAAAGGAAGAGTTAATATCCTAACAAAGAAGGGGCAAAAGAAATACATCTCAGATGTCTACTTGGTCCCCGGTCTGAAACATAATCTCTTGAGCGTTGGACAACTCATGCAGAAAGGCTATAATGTCTTCTTCAAAAATAATGTGTGCACAATTTTGGATAGGCCTCCAAGTAGACAACTGATTGCAAAGGTTCAGATGAAAAACAATAGAATGTTTCCCCTAAAAATAATATCAGATTTGCAGAAAGAAGGTGCACAAGCACAACTATCTATGAACTCACAAGAAGATGGAAGAAAAGAGGCAATTGTCACACAAGTAAACTTTCAAGCAGAGGTAAAAGATTAAAACTGGTTATGGCACTTGAGGTTTGGACATCTCAACTTTGGAGGTTTGAATTTGCTGCATAGGAAAGACATGGTGAAGGGTTTACCACTCATAGGAAAACCATACAACATATGTGAAGGATGTATCTTGGGCAAGCAACATAGAGAGACATTTCCAACAGGAAATTCAGTGAGGGTAAGGGAACCTTTGGAGATTGTCCACTCAGATTTATGTGGATCATGCAAACACCATCAATTGGTGGCAGTCACTATGTATTGAATTTTATAGATGACTACCCAAGGAAGACATGGGTCTTTCTCCTAAAACAAAAAAGTGAAGTGTTTGAGCGCTTTCACCAATACAAGGCTCTTGTTGAAAAGCAAAGTGGACACTACATCGAAGTCCTTAGGACTTAAAGAGGTGGAGAATACATCACGAATGAATTCCTTCGATTTTGTAGGGAGCATGGAATTCACAAGCAATTTACAGCAAGATATACACCACAGCACAATGGTGTGGTAGAAAGGAAGAATAGGACCATTATGGAGATGGTAAGGAGTATGTTGAAGGAAAAGCATTTTCCAAATGACTGTTGGCTGAAGCTGTCACTTTTGCAACATATATCTTGAATATATGTCCAACCAAAAGCATCCATAACATTGTTCCTGAAGAGGCATGAAGTGGAAGAAAGCAAAATGTCACTCACATGAGATTTTTTGGATGTGTGGCGTATGCACATGTCCCTGATGAGTTAAGGAAGAAGTTGGACAGCAAGGGGGAGAAATGTATATTTGTTGGATACAGTGATGAATCCAAGGCATACAAACTCTACAATCCATCAACCGAGAAGGTCATAATCAATAGAGATGTGCAGCTCATAGAAGAGGAAGCATGGGATGGAAGTCTAGAAAAGACAGTCAATGTCGAAGCATGCATACCACATGAGGAAAAAGAGGAATTAACAACAACAAGTAATTCCTCAGCAATGACTTCGTCTACTCCTATTCAAGTGCAGCAAAGTAGGTAGCGAGCAACGCCATCAACAAATAATAGGATAGTTTCGCATAGCCAAGCAAGTGCTTCTCCAAGCACACCGTGAAGCGTGGCATCAAGTGACATGTCAAGCCCATCTTTAGCAAGCACAAGAAGACCAAAGTCTAGAAATTTAAATAAAATCTATGAGCAAGATGAAGTTGATAGTGGCGCAACTCTGAATTCCTTATTTGCATTATTTTGTCATGTAGATGACCCAATCCACTTTGAAGATTCAATCAAAGAAGAAAAATGGGTTGCGGCAATGGAGGAAGAAATAGAAGCAATCAAAAGGAATGACACATGGGAGTTAGTGAGCCTTCTGAAAGGAAAACATGTCATTGGAGTGAAGTGGGTCTATAAGACCAAAAGCAACATTGAGGGAAAGATTGAAAGACACAAAGCAAGACTAGTTGTCAAAGGATACAAGCAACAACATGGAAGAGATTACGTGAAGATGTTCGCGCCAGTCATGCGGATGGAGACAGTGCACATAGTTGTGGTGATTGTTGCGCATCACAAATGGAGAGTGTATCAAATGGACGTAAAACCAACATTCTTGAATGGAGTTCTGAAAGAGGAAGTGTATGTCGCACAACCGCTTGGTTATGAGATTGAAGGCCAGGAAGACAAAGTATGTCGGTTGAGGAAAGCTCTTTATGGGTTGAAGCAAGCACCGTGCACATGGTACAACAGGATAGATGCTTACTTGTTGGACAATGGTTTCGACAAATGTGACAGTGAGCCTACTCTCTACATCAAAGAGAGCGAAGGTAAGATTCTCATTGTCGTCATATATGTAGATGATTTGATTTTTACAGGCAGTGATGATTTCCTCATTGCTGATTTCAAACAAGTCATGAAGAGTGAATTTGAAATGACTGAATTGGGATTGTTAAGATATTTTTTGGGCATAGAAGTGAAGCAAACAAAAAATGGCATTTTTATCTCTCAAGCAAAGTATGTGGCAAAATTTTTAGAGAGGTTTAAAATGAAGAACGTCAAGTCCGCATCAACTCCAAGTCATACGGTTGAAGCTGAGCAAAGAATATTGCAGCAACAATGTCAATCTGACATTATACAAAATCATGATAGGTAGCTTGATGTATTTGGTCGCCACTAGGTCGGATATAATGTATGTAGTAAGTTTGGTGTCAAGGTTCATGGAGACACCCAAGAATACACATTGGCAAGCAGCGAAAAGGATTCTAAGGTATGTCAATGGGACAAAATAGTATGGTGTTTTGTACACAGTAACAAATGATTTCAGGCTGGTTGGTTACGCTGACAGTGATTGGGTCGGCAGTGTCGATGACAGAAAGAGCATGTTAGGATATGTTTTTCATTTGGGTTCTGGAGCCATTTCATGGGCCTCCAAGAAGCAGCCAATAGTGTTACTGTCAACAACATAAGATGAATATGTCACAGCAACAACAATAACGTGTTAGGCACTTTGGATGACAAGGATGTTGAGGGATCTTTGTCATGACCAAGAGGGATCGACAACTATTTTCTACGACACCACCTCAGCAATTGCATTGTCAAAGAATTCTGTCTTCCACAAGAGGACCAAGCATATTGATGCTAAATATAATTTTATTAGAGACTTGATTAACAATGATGAAATTGTGTTGCAGCACTACAGGTCATAGGAACAATTCGCTAATTTTTCACAAAGCCATTGGCATGTGAAAGCTTTGTTTATCTCAGAAACTATTTGGGAATTGTTAATGGCGGCAATTGTGATTAAGGGGAAGTGTTGGAAATAATAATCCCAACCATCGCAATAAACAGTCTGACAACATCCATACATGTCAGAAGTATTTTTGTAGGTTGCGTCTTTGTTTGAAGATGGAAGGACTGAAGCTAAGCACAAACCATTCTGAAACGCAAAAGGGAATTTAAAGCATTTAATGTACTTTGGTAAATATATACGGGAAAGCATTCATTCAATGAATTTTTCCCACAATCCACAAACACCTACGCGATTTTGATTACACTCAACAACAACATCATATTAATTACTTTTCTCTTTCATGAATCAAATGTAAAATCATATGCTGAGTTAAATATGAATGTAAAAGTCATTCTGTAATAGGTTAGAGAGTAAGAGGTTAGAGAAAAAGAGAGCGCAAGTCTTTGGGGAGAAAAAAGAGGAGCAAATTTTGGTGGGCACGTGGAAACAATAGTTACAGTGTTTTACTGTCTGTTATTCTGCGTGAAATTTTAGTTTTTACTTTGTGAATGAGCCGTAGCCTCATGTGAATGTATTTTCATGTTTTAGAATTTAATACTAAGTTTTTATTGTGTTGCTCCAAACCTACTTTGCTATTTTTTCCATGAGGGAATATTATCCATTAAGTCTTTGAAATAGCTCCGCGGTGCACGAAGGTAGTTGTGCGAAATCACCTTTGTGGTGCGTGAAGGTAGCTGCACAAAAGTAGCTTCACGGTGCACGAAGCTAGCTCCCCGAAAGTAGCTTCGTGAAAGTCATTGCTCTCTTCCCCTCCGCAAAAATTAAATTTCCTAAATATTTCTAACATGAAACATGGTCAAAAGTAGCATAAACAATAATATACCCCCAAGCATTTGAACAACACTCCTGTAAAATGAATGCACCCAGATCCATATTGATACCCTGCAAATATTGAAATAAAAAGACAAATTGAGATCATTCTCATTCCTCATCTACTTGTGCATATAGAGAGAGAATTATTGAATATACAAAAATGTTACTGTTGTGTAGCTGCAATACTACTCACATTTGATGCGAAGAGGGTAACACTATTCCAAAGATCTTGTCCCTTCACAATGCAGATTATTTCTTGCTTTGGTTGGATGGTAAAGAGCATATCCCACTGCAATATAATTTGATCTTGGAAATGTTAGTCATTTAATCACTGAATCTCGCAGGAAAAGTGGTTTAACCTGGCTTCGACAATTCAGATATCGCAGGAAATCATAATTATGTATTGATAAAGAATTTTGTAACTATTAATAGTGTTAGAGAAACAATTTGTTAGCATTAAATTCATCACATGTCTATTCCTTCATGTTTGAATAACAAGTTGGAAGTGTGTTATGAAACCAACTCAAGAAAAGATAGAAAAGATAGATCAACGCCTTATAATTCAGCCTCTTCGAGGGGGCAACCTCCTTTACATTACATAAATGAACAATTCTTCGATGATACAAATGAAAAGACCTCCTTTCTATATATATGAGTCTAAGGGCTCATAACATAATCAGAGCCGACAAAACAATAATAATGTAAGGGCACAATAATAACAATAGTGGGCTTCTATGGGGCACAATAGTAACAATATGGGCACTACAGGGTACATCAATATAATAAGGGGGTTGTACTAATAACAATAAGGGGTTACACTAGTAGTATAGGGGCCTAACAAAGTGTTTCCCAAAAGGATCCATTCTAAAAAAAAAATGAAGGAAGAATCATCTTTAAATTTTGTCAAATGCTACATATATTAATCTCTTGAGCATGAACTGAACTAAGAAATGAAGTAGAGGGAATGTAGGCCAAAGGGAATTGAAACTTGAATCAATGGAAACAAAAGCATTTAGGCATACCTTATGAGTCTTTGTAGTTAAGGCATGAAGATGAAGATATATTATGGAGGTATAATTGTGTTATTTGTTTATAGTAAACCTTGGATGAATTTAGAATGTATAAATTGAAAGTGGTTACGATGCACTGGAGAGATATTTAATTGATTGTAAATAAACTACTAAGGCACCTCCCTACTTACGTGCATGGTTTTACACTTGAAATATCCCACTATTTTGATTAATGAAGTAGGGGCTAATGGTGAAGTTTGTAGACCTTGGTGAGAGTGTATACATCAATGACACTAGTACCATTTTTGGTTATTTGTGTTAAATTTCTAACCACACTCTAAGATTTAGCTTAGTGGTGGGAATATTGATGACTTCCAGATGTCTATGGAGCATCTTGAACTCGCAAGGAAATATTAGAAGAGGTTAGTCATTACATATTTGTAAAATATAATTTTGTAGTCAAGGATAGGATAGAGTATTATTTGTTAGAAATATTGAGGTAGAGGAATTGTAGTGAACTCTTCAATGATACCTAATCTAATAAATATGTTGAAAAATAACATTGCAACAAAAGTCTTCAAGGGTGTGTCACATGAGCAAAGCAATTTGGCACAGGTTCCATTAGGTAAAATAACTACACGACTTACTTAAATGTGATGCTATTACAACAATAAAATATAATTATGTAATAATGGTGTAATTACTTTCTACTACCCATAGGTCGACGCATTTGTAACAAACCCTAGTTGCTTTTCCATGTAAAGAAAATAAGACCAAGGTCATGGGACACACATTCCAAGTTGATTGGTGGGTAAAGATTATAGTGGACATCAATTTTGGTTTATTTATGGCTATGGAAATTGGCAAAGGTGTTGGAAAAGGAAAAGAGGCAATAATTGGCTTTTAATATTTCAAATAAAGGAAAATAGGAGAAAAGGAATGTGAAGAGACACAAATTTTCTTGCAAGGGAAATTAGAGAAAAAATGAAGGAAAATGAAAGAAAAATGAGATATCAATAATAAAAAGGCATTAGAGAAATAATTTCTTGATTTTTGTTAGTTTTAGCTTTGCTCTCTTACACTCTTACACACTTAGAGCATTATTGGATCATTCTAACATTCACTTGGACTTGGAGAAAGAGAGAAAAATGCAAACAAAGGAAAGCAAGGGCTCACAAGGAGAAGGTTGCATCAACAACTACATGAGGGATAATTTGCAGCTAATAGGTTGCATGTGTCATTTCCTTGCTATTTTTTGGATGCATGGTATATGCATGTGGTTCCATGGCTATGTGTTATCATTGTCATGGAGATTTACCTAGATTGACAGTGGCTTTAGCCTTTCATTTCTATTTCATAGATAATCATGGTGTTGTGGGTTCCCCATTTGGATTTTCTAATTAGTTCTCAAGTTCCATATAGCTAGGGGTTGGGATAGAATGTCTGGAGCCCTAGAACATCTGGGGTCCATTGAAAGCTATGGGTTGAGATGGTATTTCTTTGGAGCCTTGTAATAGCTTGGGTCCTTGGAGGTTGTGGTTTGAGTTAGAATCCCTAGAGCCCTAGATAACTTAGGAAGAGACTGATCTCGTTGATGTTAGTGATTTCTTGACTAGTTAGGTGAAATCACGGTGGTGGATGGTTGTGGTGGTTTTTACTCTGGAAGCCCTTATTGGTTATATTTGGTTTAATCCCTTCACACATTCATGCTTGGAATATGGCATGGGTGTGATTGGCTGAAAGAGAGATTTGGTTTAGCCTAATATATGGTCGAGTGGTACATGAATGTCCCTGACTTGGTTGGTATTTTCATATATTAATATGATTTATTTCCCTATTGTGATCTATGAGTACTTGCACTGATTATTATGGTGATCTTATGGGGTATTTGTCATGGTTTCTATTCTATTTATATGTTGCTTTTATGCATTGTTTTATTATGTATTCTAGCTATGGATTTTGGTCAAGATTGATAAGTTGTCAATGGTTGACGAATGCATGGGCTAAAAAGTGTTGGTTCAACTAGTTTGAGAGGGAATAGAGCCTTCTTGGTGATTCTCATATGAAGTTCAAAAGTTTATCAACATATATGTATTAATGACTTGTGGATTATATGTTTACTATCTGTTTGACGAAATGTATATCATGTACTAGGTATCTTCTGGTCAAGATCTTGCTCAAGTTTGTTTGTCTATCATTCTTATCATATTAGTTATGTTCATGGAAAGTTATATGTAGTTATGGATAGTGGTATGAAGGCTAGCCTAAAAAAGTGGCATAGTTCTCGCCACAACATTCACATAACTAGGGATTTTGGGTCATAATCGCATGGAGGTAGGCTTGTGGTTGCGGCTATAGCCTTCCAACCCCATGGATGTTGTTTTATGGGTGCAATCATGGAGTTAAGACAGAGAAAATGAATTCCAACTCAGGGATTGACAACCTGGGGTTGTCATCAAACTCTTGAGTGGTCTGTAGTATTTGAGGGATGTCAGTATATATTCCAGTTTGTAGGCCCCATTTCCATAACCAGAACTTGGAGGTTAGGTCATATCATAGTGACACTCAACTCATGTTTACCCTGCATAGCTTGTAATAATGGGAAAATTTGGAAGGAGGTGTTATAGAGTGGTATCAAAGCAAAGTTTGGCATGCAGGCATGATGGTTAATGGTTTTTATGTGCATCATGGTTATATGCATGCCTATAATTTTATTGTTGTTGTAGTTACATACATGATATACACTAGTTGAATAGTGTGGTTATATGCGCGTGCATCAGTTAGTCATGCATGATATGAACTTGTTTTTATATTCATTGTGGTGAAATGCATGATGATTATTGTCATTGTGGTTAAGTTCTTCATATTATTATGTATCATGCTAATTTAGACTGAGTTGTACATATGTGATACCTCCACTGAGGTACAATGAAATATGATTTTGATTGCGTCTTATATTTGGTTTATCTAACATGGCATGTTGTAGGACAATAGAAGAATAAGGATGAAGAGAAGAATAGTTGAGTAAAGTTTATACAACTATCCGTATAGGACGGAAGAGACCTTCGTAGGATGGCAAATATTAGTCGAGAAACAAGGAGAAGGGTATTCTCCTGATCTAGCAGATACAATGAGGAAAATTAAAGGTATAAATTGTGAGTTGCAAGGCAGAAAATGAGTGGTTAATTGAGGAACATGAAGGGCTTGCCAGAGCTCACGAAAAATAAGTTGAGGTTACTGCAGTTATCATCTAGATCCTTTCAAAAATAGGGACATTTAGGAATCAACCATGGGCATCGATGAAATAGTTACAGGTGGAATACACCTGGATAGACATGACATGAGGGCTAATGCTCATGGATTTTATTCTGGCTTAGATCCATCTTAACTCAAGATCTTCCAAGTGTTAAAAAGAATCAAATTTCTTGAGGTGCAAACTTTGTTTAGAGTGAAAAGAGATTTGATAGGGAAGTTAGAGCAACCTCCTCAAATATAGGAACTAAATCCTAATCTAAGGCTCACACATTACCAGTTAGCACCAAACGCTAACTGGACCAAAGCATTTAATGACATTTATAATCAACATGAAACTTAATTTAATCAACCAAAATTTTCAATTGATTTAATGCACAGAATAGTTGTAGTTGTAAGTCTAACAAAAACAATTGAGTCATGTTGAGTCATGATTAAGTTATGTTGAGTCATACAATCATAATTAGAGGGGAGTATCGAACATAGTGAAATACTCCCATATGAATGCAATGCATGGAGAGACGGGTTGAGTTAAGTCGACTCTATTGATATTGGTAGCATGGGAGGTCCTCCAAAACCTAGAGTACAAGGTTATGGAGGGCTAAGAACCACAAAAGCACTTTCTTGACTAAGTACCCAAGAGGCGGGCTTTGTACCCAAGATTGTGGGTGTGAAACTAAGCATTTTTTTAATGATTTGGCACTTGGAGATGATTGAGAAGCATTAATGGAGTAAGGGTTTTGAAGAGCAATAAGAGAAACCTTATAGTTTGGGAGAAATGAATTTATTTGTGTGTCAAGTGTGGGCTCGTGACAAAGACTACAAGTTAGTTAGGCTTGTAGAGTTTCCCTTCAAAGACTATTCATTACACCCATAGAGACATATAAATAGAGAGGAGGAAAATCTTCATTTCACCATTCTAAGAGAAAACATATAAGGATTCTAATAGTTGTAAGAATGGTAGAATTGGTGAAGCCAAAGGGATTATTCTTGAAGGAATAACGATAGCCAAGTTGGCTTATGAACAAGCCCTAAGTTGACTGTTGGAGAAGGACTTTTGACAGTGATAGTGGGAAACCTCCATGCCCTAAGCCTTTCTTCATATAGTATGGAGGAAGGAAGAAGTGGGAAGAAGTCCCAAAGTGTTTCAATATTGAAGTAATAAGGAGAAGTAAGTGGGAAGTTGATGAAGACCCTATGTGTTAACTCATTGATGGAATAATGATCAGCTATACGAAAAATTGGAGCCATATTTAGTGACCAAAAGGAGCAATATTCATTGCTAGAGGCAAATTGTTGTTGCTACAGATTGCGAGCAAAAGTACGAACAAATGTGTTCAGGGTATGTGGACAAAGTGGAGTTGTGAAGTGCACCACATCAGCTAGTGGGTCAATTGGTATATTGTTCAGGGTATATTAGTGGTCATAGTTGTTGACACCAAATACTAGTTTGTATTCTTGTATCAGTGATTGTATGAAGGCCCTGATGAATTTGAGTGTGAGTTTGTCAAGTATAAGCTAGCTAGAGAAAAAGGATAGTCAAGTTAGAGTTTTTCGTGATTCCGTATTTAGTAAATTAAGTCCTTATATACCCATGGTTAGTTCTTTGTAATGTGAGTGTGTGACAGCCAAGAGCCACAAAATCTATGGATAGTTGTGTATGAGAGAATTTCCATGAATAAAATTATTGCTTTGTGTGCATATTTTTCTTTCCTCTTATGTCTTTCCATCAACCCTCACAACATCTCAATCTAAAAAAAGGAATGATGTATTCACATTCGGGCTTTAACAGGGCTACAAGATTGGCGAAGGAAATATTTGTGGTGCAGTTGTTAGGGTCAACATAGATACAATGAGTGGAGGTGTCATGAGATATAACTATGTAAGTCATATAATTTCATGCGTTGGTTGCTAGTATATGCTTAAAGGGGGACCTATTCTAGATATCTCTCCAAATTCAACGACATTATACTTTGAGAGCTTGAATATGGGAATATAAATATGTCTCTATATTGTATCTTTTTAGCCATTCATTCTAAACTAGTGGCAATGGCAACGAGAAACCAATATTGCCATTCATTCTAAACTAGTGGCAATGGCAACGAGAAATCAATATTGAAAAGAATCGCTAGGGAATTTGCATAATACATCTTATCAATAATGTTGAAGTTATATCGATTACAGATTCTTGGAATATTCTGGAATCCAACAGATAGTGTCAAGGTCAAAGAATTGACTTTGCTGTTGTTGGTGGAATTCTAGGATCAGAGATGGTTCGTGGAATGTTTCAATGTAGCAACATTTGAGAATGACTCAAGCATTTTTTAAGGATTTAATATTTTTCCTATATATAGTATTGTAAGTCACTATTTCAGTTTCAAAATTGATACTATAAGTTTCAAAATTGATACATATAAAATTGATACTATAAGTTTCAAGCATTTTTTAAGGATTTAATATTTTTCCTATATATAGTATTGTAAGTCACTATTTCAGTTTCAAAATTGATACTATAAGTTTCAAAATTGATACATATAAAATATAGGTGAATATTCTATAAAAAAAATTAATTTAACATTAAAATTGGTCAATTTTTAGGGAATATCATCCATTTTTGGGTAAATATCACATTTCGAATATCATCCATTTTTGGGCAATATCACATTTCTTCCACGAGAAGTGGATACATCACGCAGACCTCTGGGAAAGTTGTTGCGCCTTCAATGCTGACTGCTCGATGATGTCGGCCTTCCTACCACGCGCAGAGGTACGTAGTATTGAAGGAGGTTTTGAGGTTGCACCCATCGGCTCCTCTTCTATCCAACAAAGCAGACGCTCCTTGCCAAATCGCAAGCTTCTTCGTACTGAAACACACCCAAACGATCAATAATCTGTGCGTGATCGGGCAAGATCGCAATGTATGGAGCAAGCCTCTTGAATTTCTTCCAGATCGATTCTTATAGACCCTCCAGCTCCAAACGAATGCCACAACTCCAACATTGGGAAAACTGTCATCGGTCGACCTCCGGCTGCAGCGTCGGCTTGACCTCCGCTACACTGCTGGCTCGACCTCCGCTGCACACAGGAGGAGAAGATTTTCACCTCGGCGATCTACACGACCTCCTACACTTCACCACATACCCGACATATCGGCACACATCAGATCGACAATCCTTTGCTACCAGTGTAACTCGCATATTTCACTCGATTACCAGTGCAGCTCGCATATTTCAATCTTTTGGATCATTCTCATTCCTCATCTACTTGTTACAAAAATGTTACTATTGTGCAACTGCAATACTACTCTCCATTTAATCACTGAATCTTGCAGGAAAAGTGGTTTATCCTGGCTTCGACGATTCAGATCTCGTAGGAAATCGAAGGATTTCTGAGGAGTAACCGGCGGCCAGAGTGAAGTGGCAGCACTGATCCGCAACTCAGGGTTCTCCACGTTCTTCAGTGTGGACACTCGAATATCCTTATCACCATCGCCAGATAACATTGCCCAGTTGTTAAGTATCGATGGGCTCAGACCAGTACAGAAGTCGCTCGTCATTCGCTGAGCAAGTTTCAGCAAACTTTGGTGGCCTGGATCTGAGAAAGCTATTCCAAAAGAAGAAGATAAATATTTTCAAATGAAAATAGAACAAGATGCATGCAAATCATACAAATTACAAAGCTTACAAGTGCCATCTACATTCATTTCCCTAAGGATAGCGAGACGTTCGCATTGGTGCTGCAGCGCTGACAGCCAACGCTGCGACCCAAACCCCAAATTGGAGTTGACCACAGGACGATACAGGCTGTGCACACCTCTATCGTCATAGTCGCCGTGCTCTACCCAAGTAACCTGTTATCTATATATATACACACAATTAATCAGTTAATCTGTTCTGCAGGAAAGGAATTAGTAGGCATATTAATGTATGCTAGCCTGGAGTTATTGAATTAGTGTATGAGCTACGACCAATTACAATGGAAAAATTGCTAGGGAATTCTTGAATACTTTTGGTTTTTGTGGTTTACTAAAAAAAAATAGTTTTTTAAGGATACCTGGAGATTAATATGTTTTCACTTATTAGTCCCTGCCCTCCGGGCCTGGCAGGGACTATAGCAATCGATTTTGGTCGGTGGCTATTAGTTTGGCACGACAACCCATAAAACTATTTCAACTTACACCAAAGTCTCTTCGAATGACACGAAAACCAAAACGATATTTTTTATTTGTTAATGCTGTTAACCAATCAGAAACATGTTCGTCTTATTTGGCTTCAGTACGAGGTATACAAGCTGAAAAGTTAGGCTAAATTTGGCAAAAGTACAAGTGATTAACAGCTTCATGAACTAATGCTAGGTTTCCCTTAGCATTAATCTCCTAACATTTAATGTTAGGAATACTTATTGCGGATGATATCTGCTAAACCATGGCTGCTGCCCACCTTGCCGCCGTGTCGAAATTGCCCTGGCGTGTCAATTTGCATGGAGGCAACCGACTTTACTTGCCTTCCTTAAAACGCCTTCACCCTTTGCTTCATCTGCAACGCCGCTTCATCTGCAACGACCCTGTCCATCATGCTTCATCTGCAACGGCCCTTCGTCCAAATGCTGCTCCACCGGACACCTTAATTCTGCATCCAGAGCCTCTTGCAAATGTTCATGACTTCATCAGGTTAACGTCATCGACCTGCAAACAAATCAACAAATACATTAATGTATGTGATGTCACATTAGAAAGCTGTTTATCATCTCTTCTCATGCAGAAGTCTAAGTCTAAGTTGATGATCGGGGTAACAATTAGCTTATAGAGCTGTAAATCTATCTATTCGTTAGAGATTTATGTGGAAAAGTGTCTATAATCTACTAATTATTTCAATTTGTTTGAACAGGTGACAGGAACCACAACAGTAAAGCCACACGTTTGCGTGCAAGACGAAGTTACCTGGTATCTGAATATGCTCGATGTGCAAAAAGCATTCCATGCTCGCCTGCCGCGTTTGTGCACCTTAAATCCTCTCGCGTACGTGGTACCCGGGATTCTAATGGGAACGCAAAGGACAGCTTTACAAAAATCACGGAATGCCTTACAGATCTCTTCCGTCTCCTTAGACGGAGATAAGCCCAGCAATTGTTTCGCTATCAAATTCAGAACAAGCTATAACAAATATCACATGAGAAACAAATCCAATTTAAACGGAAAACATTTCACCACTGGCAGTAATCACATGCAGGTTTCGTGGTTTAATTTTGTTTGATTTCCATAAATGTTTAATAAATTCACACATAATGCTTAAAGAATGCATAGATTTTCTAAAATTTAAAGAATGCTTAAAGAATGAATAGATTTTCTGAAAGTTAAAGGATGCTTAAAGAATGCACAGATTTTCTGAAAGTTAGAGGATGCTTAAAAAATGCACAGATTTAAAAAAAAATTAAAGAATGTTTAAAAAATGCATAGATTTTCTGCAAGTTAAAGAGGCTTCAAGAATGCATAGATTTTCTAAAATTTAAAGAATGCTTGTTCATATTTTGGAATCGGTTTTGTCGATGGTGCTTACCTGATGGCGCTTCAAGAATGCATAGATTTTCTAAAATTTAAAGAATGCTTGTTCATATTTTGGAATCGGTTTTGTCGATGGTGCTTACCTGATGGCACTCCTCTTGAAGATGGATTTCCCTCTTGGCTTGCCATTGGGCGAAGGTGGTCTGCATAATGTTCTGTATGCCCTCCATGAAGTCCACACTCAGCTTCTCGAACCTCAGGAAACGTACGGCCGTTCCATGGAGCTTCTTCTGGAGATCTCCATGCACGGAAAGCAAACCGAATTTGCCGATGAGATTTCGAAAAGGTCTTGGATAGTTGGATTGAAACAGCCTGCCTTCGTGTTGCAGAATATGTTTGTTGAACTCTGGGTCCACAGACACAACCATCCGAGATCTTCCGAACAAATTCGATCTGAATATCTGCCCATACCTGCGTAATTCGCATACACATCATTCAGATTTTGGATTTGATTTGTAAAATACGCGTCAATGTTAAAATTAACAGTATCGATCTTGAATGTTAAAGTTAACAGTACCTTAGCTCTCGATCTTGAATCTTAATTAAAATTAACAATACCTTAGCTCTCGATCTTGAATGAATTGGTGTAGTTGGGAACTGGAATTAATCCCTCGAATGAAGCCCAGGGATTCTCCAATCAATGGCCACCCTGTGGAACCGGGAGGCAAATTGTGGCCTCGACTATCTACCCTCCACACTATTTTGTAGAGCTGAAGCAGTAACGTCGCCAGAACGAAACAGATGAAGCCAACCAGCCATGAATATGTAACAATCTCAGACTGAGACTGGTTCTGAATCCATGCAGACACAGCACTCTCAGCTTTTTCTCCATGTTGGACTGCTACTTCTTCTCCTTTCTCCTTTCTCTGCTGCAGCTATGCCAATGCAAATAATTATGCGATATTTTCAGAAATCTGAGAGAAGCAAGGCGTGATCTGTGAAGAAATATGAACGTACTTGCTGTTTTCTGCAATTTTCGACGGTGGAAGAAGCTAACCTTGCGTCGTTTCAAACCTGGATTATTTTGTCTGGCCGGTTGCTTATTGACGTGCCGCGTAGCGCAGGGTTTGGGCAGGTGGCATGCTTTCCGACTGACAGCTGTTTTCTTCTTCTTCAACAGGTGGTCGAGTATGGCTTGATAACTGCTTCCTTCGATACGACAACTCTAGCTTCTTCTGAAAGCTAGACACCGATGGGATTTACCTGGAGAATGTGAACGATATCAGCACAAATCATCTAAATATATTTACGAATGCTACTGTTAATCTCCTTTCCGACCTGTCTGAGACGGCTTATGTTGAACTTGACACGGATCACTGAATATTTTCATACGCATATAAATACAGGATTTTTCCCACCTGGGCTGTAAAAGACCTCTATTTGCAACAAAATAGTGTAATAATCATCCCAGAAGCAAAAATATCTGATGTGCATATGCTTGGACCTTGTGCAGGATGATTGGGTAGTGTGCAGAATTTTTCAAAAGGGTACAAGCGGAAGGAGGAGTTCCATAGGGATGCTGAGCAGAAACGCATACCTTGATCTACCCTGCTCTCCATCCTTGCCCTCACTCTTGGAGTCCCCTTACAACGCAACCGCAATGAATGATCAAGAAGCAGGATCCATTGAAAGCGACTCGGGCACTTCTGCAAATGGTCATGACTTGAACTGCTTCTCCACGCCCATGGAACCTAGGGCCAAATTTCAAAAGTTTCAGCCTTCAAACGTTTCCAGCTATCCTCATTCTTCTGATCGAGTATCAGACATGGCTAGACAAATGAAGCATTTTTCATATATGCAGAATCTCATGCTCAATGACCCAAGGATTCATATGAATGTGATGCCTGCAGCTGCACTGATGTCATTATCCAATATGGGCCGCGATCAGATTAGTTCACTGATGGACCAGCAGCAGGGGATTCAGTAGCTCGATGGATTGATTTATGAGCAACAGGCGTCCCGACGGAGGAGGCAGCAACCGCCACGTTTCGCTCATGCAAACGACCGCGAATCTATGGTTTACGGGCAGATACGCTGCGGGCTGGGGCAGGGACTAGCTGCCCCGCAGCCCTTCTTGTTTAGAGATTGTTTTCACTTAGTTAGAGATTTATTGGTGTTTATCTGAATATATTGGTTTTGAGTTTTGAGTTTTCAGTTAGGTTGATGGAGAGATAAATAATGTTTTTATGTATTTAGAGATTTACAATGACTTTAGTTAAGTATTTTGGTTTTGAGTTCTCAACTATATTGATTTTTAACGTATTTAGAGATTTACAATGATTTTTAATGTATTTAGAAATTTACAATGAGTTTGCTTGAATATATTGGTTTTGAGTTTTTAACTATATTGGTGGAGATCAATAATCATTTCATGAATTTAGAGATTTCCAACGATTCACTTAAATATATTGGTTTTGAGTTTTTAACTATATTGATTGTTAATGTATTTAGCTGTTTATAATGCATTCACTTAAATATATTGGTTTTGAGTTTTTAACTATATTGATCTAGATCAATATTTATTTCACTTATTTAGAGATTAAATACATTGGTTTTGAGTTTTTAACTATATAGATCAAGATCAATAATTATTTCACTTATTTAGAGATTTATAATGCGTTCACTTGAATATATTGGTTTTCAGTTTTTAACCATATTCATCCAGATCAATAATGATTTCAGGTAGTTCACTTGAATATATTGGTTTTGAGTTTTTAACTATATTGATCGAGATGAATAATGATTTCACGTATTTAGAGATTTACAATGCGGTTCACTTGAATATATATTGGTTTTGAATTTTTAACTATATTGACCGAGATCAATAATGATTTCACCTATTTAGAGATTTACAATGCTTTCACTTGAATATATATTGGTTTTGAGTTTTTAACTATATTGATCGAGATCAATAATGATTTCAGGTATTTAGAAATTTATAACGTATTCACTTGATTATATTGGTTTTGAATTTTCACCTATGTTATCAAGACCAATAATACTTGTTCACTTCACTATATTGGTTTTCAGTTTTCAACTATATTGATCATGATAACACGATTGTTTTCATGTACTTTTTACAATGAGTTCACTTCACTATATTGGTTTTGAATTTTCAACTGTTAATCTTATTTGAAATTGCATTAAAAAAAAAATTATATATAAGATTATTATTATCTAATAAAATTTATTATAAAAGTGTAACTACCTCTTTTCGACAACTTAGATTGATGAGTTACACTAACTACCTACTTCCGAAAACTCAAATCCATCACTTATACCTTATTTAATGGGTTGTCCTTATTTATTGTTAACTTAATTACTCACAATTTTCTTTCCAAATTAATTAATAAAATACATTACTTATAAAACAATTTAATAATTTATTAAATTACAAATTAATTATTAATATGATAATAAATAATGATTTTTATATGAAAATTTTATAATATTTTATAATTTAGTTAAATTATTTATTTATATTAGAGTAGTTTTTAAGTGGACTTTTTGAAAAGTTTTCATTCTCATTTAATTTATCTAAAATTTTGTAGGGATTCATTGAAATAATAAGTTTGACTAATGAACTTTTCACAATAGAAATTTCGCACGGTTTTTTGATGGTGTTGAATCCATATATATACAATAAACAATACAAATCAAGATTTTACCACAAATTTTTTGAGCTAAAAAGCTGCCAAAACCTCAAAAAAATCTCACTTAAAGATTGCATTTATAATTATATCAACTACATTATTCTCTAAATAATTATATGAACATAGTCTACAAGATAATTTATTATATTTTAACTTAATTATAGATA
>APFE030918779.1:33539-49687 GCA_000404065.3 Pinus taeda
ATATAAAGATCAATAATATTTTCAAAGTTAATTACACTAAATTACATCTAAATACTTACTATAAGCATACTTTTCAAAATAATTTACTCTATTTTAAATTAAATATTACAATGGATAATGATCATTTAAATTAACATCAAATATATTTTTAAATTCATTTTTTAATACCTACATGGTTTCAACAGTCTTAAAAACCCCTGGGGCATTCAAATTATATAGATTAAACAACTTAAATTCAAGTGCTTAAAAATATCTCCCAGGTTTTATTTAGAAAAATTACCAAATTCAAGTTTTTCAAAATATCTGCCGCATTTTAGTTAAAATTAGCCAAAAAATACAAGAAAATTTGTCCATAGAAAGGTCATATCACCTATAAGTTAGGCTAAGCCTAAAATAGTTTAATAATTTACTAAGAATTAAATTAGTTAGTAGTATTTTAACAATATAATAAATAATTATTATCTATATGAAAATTTAAAATATTTTTAAATTAATTAAGTTAAGTTAATTTATATTTTGTTCACATATATTATTATATTATTATTATCCAATTTTAAGGTCATGACCAAGTCCGACACCAAATTGGTGTATGAGACCCCCTTGTTATGGGGAAAGGGACCCACCTCTGCCCAACGATTTCACTGCTAAGTCTATGAAGGCATATATCATTAAAAATAAAAATAGTGACAAAAAAAACTTGATGAGTGAATGCATAGTCATGAAGAAAAACAATTTTTTTTAAAGGTATAACAATTTCTAGTAATTATAAAGTAAAATAAAATCTTATAACTAGAAATGATATATGTAAAATGTTTTATAATAATATAATTTTTGAATATTTGAAATAGGTACCCGCGTTTCAAACTAACCTGTGTGGCTCATCATCAGGACAAGACGAAGAATCAGATCATAACGGCAAGTTAAATAGGGAGATAATACCTTCTAATGGCTATAAGGAAAATTGCTATAAAAAGGGCCATATTTGATTGGTGAGGAAAAAGGAGAAGAAATAATATAATTTCTCTAGAATAACATGATGATGATGATGGTTAACGTCCACTGAGACCAAACTTTGGTCTATCGGACCTAAAGAAACGGATTATTTAGTTTGATTTAAGATTTTATTCCTATGCTAAAAAAGCTTGGAGAGAAGCCTCCCGAGCTCACTATAATTTTGACATCGTAAAAGGATAGGAAGGTAAATATTGCAACAAAGATAATGAAATGATGGCGCCCAACCCAAACGCCCTTATAACACTATGATATATGAAATGATTTGGTTTGTTTAACGAACATGTGTGGAATGATTTATGCAATAGTTATGCGGTTGATTAAAACAAACAATAGAATGGACACATGTATGAAATGCACAGGGTCACGCCCCTAAGCCTACGGTAGTCTTTCAACCGTGCTAGGCGAGGTGCGACACTACCAACCGTTTTCTTTTCACCAATACTTACGATTGTAGACTACGCCTTAACATTCCAACATCATTATACAAGATAAATGCACAACAGTATAAAGGGAGGTGCAACTCCCTGCAATATGAGTCTGCCCGATATCAATATATGTACAATTTTTCCACTTTTACAAAGTATAGGCTAAGTTCTTTGGAAACCCCAAATTTATACTTAGCCAAATTTTCAACTTCGACAAACTCGGTTGCTCAGCTTGTCGGCACCTCTGCACGGTCGCCACACTACTCACCAACCCGTCGTTTGCCTTGTCGCACGTCTTCCCCTGTTCGCACCTCATTTTGTCCATAGACGCCCAAACCGTGTATACCTGCCCACATGCAGTCCCACTTGCCAACCCTTGGCAACCACCCAAATCGTGTGAAACATCACGTTGTACCGCCTGCCCAACTCTACAACCTCCAATTCCAATCTTCGTCTCCACCGCATCGTCGTGCACAACAAGCCCACACTCGGCCGCCCGTCCGCATGGCCTCACTATGTCGATCGGTTCTTCGTTCAGTGGATGCCCTACTTGGGCCACCTGTCGTGCACACTTGCACGAATGCCCTCACCTGGCCACCTGTCGTGCACGCCTACCCGGACGCCCTCACGGTCACTCGCATGCCCAACTCGGTCACCCTTCGTGCAACTTTGCACGGGCGCCCTCACTCGGTCACCCGTCATGCACGCTTGCACGGACGCCCTCAATCGGGTCGCCTGTCGTGCAACCCTGCACGGGCGCCTGCCCGGGTCGCCTATCGTGCAGCCCTGCATGACGACCTCGCCCAACTTCACACTTCCGCTCCACCTGCGCCCTACGTCCAAGTGTTTGTTGAGAGATGA
Organism: Pinus taeda; assembly: GCA_000404065.3. Taxonomy (NCBI): domain Eukaryota; kingdom Viridiplantae; phylum Streptophyta; class Pinopsida; order Pinales; family Pinaceae; genus Pinus; species Pinus taeda. The sequence goes on from APFE030918779.1 coordinate 35,840, forward strand.
TGATCCAAGATGGATGATTGGAATGAGCTCCACGCTCTCCCAATATATACCAAGTGTAGGGTGTGGTCCTGGCTACCGAGTCGACTTGCCCAAAGCCCCTACACCATCACAAAAGCCACCAAATGCACCGTCGGCTCCACACAAGTGTTGGTCAGCCTCCATAGCGTTTGTCACCATGCCACCACACATATATAAACACAATTCGCTTCCTTCCACATATGCGCATAAGTATTATCGCATACTATAGGAAGTTCGCACTTCTTGTAACCGCAGCTCGTTCAGCTCGTTTGTCGTTCATTCAAGCCTCGCCCGTGCGCACGCCTGTTCACCCATGCACCCAGGAACTGCAAGTCATTACATCCTCCTCCACCTGAAATAGTTGTCGTCCTCGACAAAATACCATCCTGGCAACCATTTGTCACCAAGATCACCATACCAAGGTATACACCCATCGGTATGTCATACATCGGAAATCATCTCAATCCATGATCATCGACTACCATGTCACAATCTCCACATGCTGCTCTCCATCGTGGAAGGCTGGTCCCTCCATCCCAAGCTACATGCCTACTGCAACATCTCGTGTCGACCTCATCATGTGTCGTCCCATGTGAACTGCTGCCATGATACTCCAACACAATGCTAACACATCTCTGCACACTACATGTCCCCATGTCTGAACTAGTCGAATGGCCAGTCCAACTGTCACGCTCAAACCATGAGAATGCACATCCTCATGCCACCATCAACCGTTTCTCAAAACATCCCATCACATCCTCAACTCGATCAAGAATCCATCTCCATATAAGTGTAATCCATGCTCAGGTCCATGAAGTAGTCCTCATCTTATCTGCAACATGCTATCCATGATGCTTGGTGTCAATGTTCTGCATGAAACCAGCCTCATCTATCCCAACATCATCCATATGTGTGCCTCCTCAATATGAAGAGACCATCTCATCAAACTCCAAATCTCGATGTGTCACATCCAGGTCCATGAAGCAACCTCCATCATATCTACAATGTGTCATCCCTCAAGTCTGCCATAGAAACAAGTATACACCTGTCTCATCTATCCATGTGCTGCGCATGATCGTAGATCAATAAGCTCCCATGTGTCAAAAGTGGTTAAGTCTCGGCTCAACCCATGCCCAAGTGTTGCCACCAAGGCATCATCATCATCGTAACTCCATCACTCCAAAGTGTCTCATATCGATCCTCCACATCAAGTCACTCTTTCAAGCCATTCCCATACATGTACTTGAAAGTATGCACCCAATCCTACATCAAAGTCTCTGACCTCAGCTCCTCAATGCATCAGATCCTCTAAGTCCACCATATATGAAGTCCCCAAAAGTCACAACCTCATGTCATCATGAGCTCCATGAGTCATCTCCAACCAACATCTCAGCAAGCATACAAGTCTCAGCCAAAAGGTCTCTGCAAGATGCCTCAGCTCTCCATGTAGTAGGAATGCTCCATAGTCTGCTCACAACTCCATCCAAGTCCATGGCCTTGTTGTACAAGAGTGCACAACCTCTCCATCGGCTCATAAGTAAAACATCTCCATGTCACATTAGCAAATCCATCTGCATAACACCCCTGCCTCGACACTCCTCATTGGATGCCCATAAGTGACATCTCTACAAGTGCTCCCGCATAATGTCCCTGCATAAGATTTCCATGCTCCATGTATCCAACCTGATGTCCATGACTAAGTTTCCCATGTAGTCTAACCAAGTAGACCCATCACAACAACCGGTCATCCCTATCCAAGCTGCAATCTTCGGTTTAGTGAACTCGGTCACCCAACCATATCATCATTGTATCATGAGTCCCTTCTATCATAGCTCCCCCACTGAAGGTTCCACCAAGACTTGCTCTTGGTCTCGGCCATGAGAAGTCCACCCAAGTGTGTGCCCTTCAATCTGTCCATGAGTCATGCCGGGCACTTAGCCAATGTGACTAAAGAATGACCCATTCATCCGCAACGATCATTGTGTTCCTCCCTTGTCACGGGCCTTTGTACCTTCTACCATAAGGTCACAAACAACCCCAACAAGTCCTGCAATAGCCAACAATCCTTGCTTTTCCATACAAGGTCTCATCATAGACATCCATGGTAAGATGCTCCCTAGCATCGACAAACTGACTTTTCCCTTCCCTGCATACACTCCATCTACCAAATGCTCAAGTGAAACACAAGTATCAATACTTACTTCATCATCATCATGAGGTTCCTCCATGGGAGTGTCCTCATTCACCCATGTCTGCAAACTGCATGATCCTGGTCCAACTTGATCAATGTCAAGCTCATCCTCCATCATGGTCATGTCTGCAACATCTTCAACTATCACGGCTTCCTCTTCCTTGGTAGCACAATCTGCAACTTCATCCTGCTCCATTGTCCAACCAAGTTGAAGAAGTTCATCTTCAACATTCTTTTCCAAGACTTCCAGCTTCTCTCGAATCCGGGGATTCTCTTCTTTCATCCGCTTCAACCTATATAAGGTAAACAAGAGCTTCCCTTCGCATTCTTCCAAACCTGCCATGCCTTGTCGTTCAACTTGGCCCAAGCATTAAGCTTCACCCCTGCTAAACCTGTTTCACCAGCTTCACCAAGTTCCCTGCAACCATGAACTAGCCCTTGTTCCACTTATATGTGAAACTAGCTTCCTTCATCGATGAGTACCTACTTCCACTGTCACGAGCAACCTTGCTTTGATACCAACTGTCATGCCCCCAAGCCTACAGTAGTCTTTCAACCGTGCTAGGTGAGGTGCGGCACTACCAACCGTTTTCTTTTCACCAATACTTACAATTGTAGACTACGCCTTAACATTCCATACTTAGTTTTATTTTCGTTACCAAGTATTATTATGTTTCCTTTATACTAATGAATTCCCATACACATTCATTATCAACAACATTATACAAGAGAAATGCACAACATTATAAAGGGAGGGGCAACTCCCTGCAATATGAGTCTGCCTGATATCAATATATGTACAATTTTTCCACTTTTACAAAGTATAGGCTAAGTTCTTGGGAAACCCCAAATTTATACTTAGCCAAATTTTCAACTTCGGCAAACTCGGTTGCCTAGCTCGTCGGCACCTCCGCACGGTCGCCACATGACTCACCAACCCGTCGTTTGCCTTGTCGCAAGTCTTCCCTGGTTCGCACCTCGTTTGGTCCACAGACGCTCAAACCGTGTATACCTGCCCACATGCAGTCCCACTTGCCAACCCTTGGCAACCGCCCAAATTGTGTGAAACAGCACGTAGTACCGCCTGCCTAACTCTATGACCTCCGGTTCCAATCTTCGTCTCCACCGCACCGTTGTGCACAGCGCACCCACACCCAGTCGCCCATCCGCACACCCTCACCGTGTCGACCAATTCTTCGTTGAACGGATGCCCTACTTGGGCCACCTGTCGTGCACACCTGCATAGACGCCCTCAACCGGCCGCCCGTCGTGCACGCCTACTCGGATGCCCTCACGGTCACCTGCACGCCCAACTCAGTCACCCATCGTGCAGCTTTGCACGGGCATCCTCGCCCGATCACCCGTCGTGCATGCCTGCACGAACGCCCTCACCCGGGTCGCCCGTCGTGCAGCCCTGCACGGGCGCCCGCCCAGGTCGCCCGTCGTGCAGCCCTGCATGAGTGCCCGCCCAGGTCACCTGTCGTGCAGCCCCGCACGATGACCTCGTCCAACTTCGCACTTCCGCTCCGCCTACGCCCTGTGTCCAAGTGTTTGTTGAGAGATGATGATCCAAGATGGATGATTGGAATGAGCTCCACGCTCTCCCAATATATACCAAGTGCAGGGCATGGTCCTGGCTGCCCAGTCGACTCGCCTAAAGCCCCTACACCATCGCAAAAGCCACCAAACACACCGTCGGCTCCACACAAGTGTTGGTTGGCCTCCATAGCGTTTGTCACCATGCCACCACGCATATAAAAACACAACTCGCTTCCTTCCACATATGCGCATAAGTATTATCGCATACTATAGGAAGTTCGCACTTCCTATAAACCCAGCCCGTTCAGATCGTTTGTCGTTCATTCAAGCCTCGCCTGTGCGCACACCCGTTCGCCCACGCACCAAGGAACTGCAGGTCGTTACACACAGGGTGTAACTGATGGTTGGTATGACATTTAATGAGTTCATTAAAATAGTCCTTGCTTGGGTAAGTGTGTTTCCCGCTCGAGCCTAGACTCTTCTCCCGGTTTGTCTGCTCGTTTGGTCATTTTCCATTGTTGGCTGTGGGTTTGTTACTAAGCTTTGCAAGTTGGAATGTTGTGGTTATGTGTTAAACTGTGGGTGTTTCTACTTGTCTATCTCTACATGCATGTGGGTTCTTGTTCCTCGGTCCGTGGCTTGTTCTGGTTCATCCAACGGTGGCTTGGTAAGTTCTCTGTCAAACTTCGGCTCCTCTCTGTCACAATGTCTTCAAGCTGTGCATGTAAACTTTGGCAGTGGCATTCTCATTTTAGTTGGCATCTCCAACAATGGCTTGTTCTCAGGTTGGCGTTATGGTTTCCTTCGGCTTCTGCGCAATCTTCAGGTAAATGTTCTGTCCCTACTTCAATCATCAACGCTTCCTTCCTCAGTCTTTAATCTGGCTTGTTCCTTGTTCACTACAGTCAATGGTTGCTCTTATTGGAATGTTTCTCAACGATGCTACTGCAAGCTCTCAGGTATGGTCACGGTCCCTTTCTCTTGCTCTATATTTTCCTTCCTTTTAATTGATGTTTGGCTGACTCTGGTGAATGCTGGCTCTACAGGTATTGAGGGCTTCAGTAGGAGGGTTCGACCAAGGCTCTTCCCCGTCCTATTCAATAGGCTCTGCCACTCTACGATATTTCTGTTGGTTCCTTGTATGGCTCTGTCAACTCAGGTTTTTGTTCCTTAGTTTGTGTCTATCACGCCTTCAAACCCTCACCTAGAATTTCATCATTCTCAGTCGGTGCCTGCTCTGTTGTATTAGTTTATCGAAATCGAAACCCTCTTCCAGGGTTTGTAATTCAGGGTCTTGTATGTATGTAACCCTCGGTATTTTGTTCTTCCATGACTCTTTTGGTGGCTCTGGAAATGAAAATGATATTGAAAGATGTAATGTTGCACATGTAAATTTACCTGTAATTGTCGTGGCTTGTATTCGCTGTCTCGTCGCTGGAACTACTGTTTTATATCATCGACTTATTTAATTAAACTGTTTGGAATTATTTTGTTGAACGCTGTAGATGTGTTGTCGATGAAATGATTACTCAAACTTGTTTTCTCAGCCAGTAATGATTCTGATTTGTGTCTGTGTTTTCTATTACGATGCCTGCAAACTCTTTGTTTTGTGCTGCTCCTTAGCACAGTTAAACGAATTGTTTGTTCCCCTCGGGTAACACAACCGAAAAGGTTTACTTTACGAAACCTGTAACTAAAAGCTATACATATTCAGATTATTCTCAGTCAGATTTTTTTAACAAATAGAAATAAACATACAGATGGACAGAAGTTTGGATTTCTCTATTGATATTATTTTTATTAGAGTGTGAGTGGTCTTCAACTGAACCCCTCTATAGTCTTGTTCTGTTACATTTATAGCTACTCAGTTCCAGTTAATGAAACTGTATGATTGTTCTTTCAGTTGGGTTTTTACAGTTATTTGGTTATTAATCAGTTGTTCTATATTACGACAAGATTTTGTCTCCCAGTACATTTGTCTTTTCTTTTCCTTTTAAAACAAAAAGGATAATCCTGATTTGCTAACAAGAGACAACACCAGATCCTAACTATGTAACGATATTTAACTAAATGAAAGTAAATAAAAGTAAAAATATTACCTAATTTCCTGTTGACCATCATAAAAAAATCTCATAAAAGTAAATTCACTATTCTTTGACCTGGCTGAGACTTCACCCAGTCATGGTGATCTAGATGCTCCTGCATCAGGCTCCCGGGGCAAAAAGAAATCATGCTCCGGTCCATGAGCTTCTCGACAGAAGTACCTGTCTGTTTGATCTGCCTGGCATCAAGCCACGAACTGTCCTCAATTGGATGGTTCTTCCACTTGACCAGTTACTGTAAGTACTCCTTTCGTCAAGTTCGTTTTGCCACCTGAGTGTCGAGAATGCTCTTGATCTCGGGAGGTGGAACGTAAGGCATCTATCTCTTCCAAGCTTCTCCTTCGTCCTGAGTGTCTCGTGTGGGTCGCGTGGTTCCTTCGTCTTCCTTCTCCTATGGGTTGGCCGTGTAGGGAAACAAGTCTGCTACATTAAAAATAGGCAAAATGCCTATTCCTGGTGGCAACTGGATCTCATAGGCATTTGCTGAAAACTTCCGAAGAATTTTGCAAGGTCCTATTTTCTTGTACTTCAACTTATTGTATGTACCTTTAGGAAAATGTTCCTTGCGCAAATATGCGAGGAATTCATCTCCTACATTGTACTATACCTCCCTTCTCCGCAAGTCTGCTTGCTGTTTGTACTTTAAGCTGCTGTCCTGCAATTTAAGTTTCACCTGTTTGTGCAAATCTCTCATCGCGTTAGCGAAATCTTCTCCATCCGCGCTTCGCCTTTCTTGTAGTCCAATATCCTGCAGTTCATGCACTCCGCGAGGATGCATGTCGTACAGGATTTGGAAACGGCTCAAGCCTGTGTTGCGGTTAGGTGAATCGTTGTAAGCGAATTCTGCCTGCGCTAGCACTCGATCCCACATCCGCGAGTTCTCTCCCACTAAACTTCGCAGCAGATTCCCTAAGCTCCTGTTTACAACTTCTGTCTGTCCATCCGTCTGCGGATGGTAAGCAGAATTGTAACTCAGCTGAGCATTCATCTTTTTCCACAAGGTATGCCAAAAATGTCCTGTGAATTTCGCATCCCTATCTGACAGGATGGATTTGGGTAATCCGTGTAACCTGAAAATCTCGTTAAAAAACAAGTGGGTAACGTGAGTGGCATCACTAGTTTTCCTGCAAGGAATAAAATGTGCCATTTTCAAAAATTTATCCACCACTACCATTACCGAGTCATACCCTCGTTGTTTCATAGGTAGGCCTAAGACGAAGTCCAAGCTGACTGAGTCCCATGGTCTGCCTGGAACTAGTAACGGTGTATATAGTCCTGCATTCTGACTGTGACCCTTTGGTAATTGGCACACTTTGCATCTGGCTACGAATCGCCGCACATCCCTCTGCATCCTTGGTCAAAAGTAAAAGTGTCTGAGCTGCTAGAGTGTTTTATCCACGTTGAAATGTCCGGCCAAGCCTTCGCTATGCTTTTCTCGAATAAGGTTTTCCCTCATCGAGCAGTCTGGTATGCACAATTGTCCGCCCTTGAATAACAACTTCTCTTGCAAATTGTAGTCTAACCAAGGGCTGTTATTCCTCACCAAGGGGTTCTGGCATGCCTCATAGGCCTCCTTAAAGTCTGCATCTGTCTGGTACAAATCTTGTAAGTGCTCAAACCCCAACACTTGCACAGTGCTTTCCTGCAGAAGTAGAGCTTTCCTACTCAACGTATCTGCTACTTTATTAGCTTGCCCGCTAATATGTTTCAATTCGAAATTAAAGCTCTGTAGATACTCCACCCATTTGGCATGTTTGTGGTTCAGTTTGTGCTACTGCATTATGTACTATAATGCAGAGTTATCTGAAAACAACACGAACTCATTTCCTAATAGATAATGCCTCCAGTGTTTTATTGCCTGTATGACTGCATAGAACTCTTTATCATACGATGACTATTTCTGTCTACTCTCATTCAACTTCTCACTGAAAAATGCTACAGGCTTATCCTCTTGACTGATAACAGCTCCAGTTGCTGTCCCATTGGCATCACAACGAACCTGAAATAACTTCTTGAAATCTGGTAACCTCAGGATCGACCTTTCAGTAATCTTTTTCTTTAACAACTGGAAACTTCTCTCCGTTGCTTCTGTCCACCGAAAAGGTTGGTTGGCCTTCTTAATTGTATCCAGCATTGGCGCACAAATCTCGCTGAAATTCCTTATGAACTTCCTATAAAATCTTGCTAATCCATGGAAGCTACATACCTCAAACAATTTTTTCGGAGATGGCCAATTCACTATCGCTGCCACTTTCTTTGGATCCATCTTCAATTCATTCTCTGCTATTACAAACCCCAGATAAATCAATTCCTTCTATAGAAAAGTACATTTCTTCAATTTTATTAGTAGTTTGTTCTGTTGTAATTTCTCCAGCACCTTACGCACATGTTGAAGATGTTCTGCTCTTGTCCTGCTAAAGATAAGTATGTCATCCAAATAAACTATCATAAACTTCCCAATATACTCCTTCAACATCTCATTCATTAGTCTCATGAATGTGCTGGGCGCATTGCTCAACCCAAATGGCATGACTAGACATTCGTACAGCCCCTCATTCGTCTTAAAGGCTATCTTCCATTCAACCCCCTCACGTATTCGTATCTGATGGTACCTGCTCTTCAAATCTATCTTGGAGAAATACGTTGCCCCGCTTAAACAATCCATCATATCATCCATTTGTGGTAGCAGAAATCTGTACTGAATGGTGATCTTGTTGATGGCCCTTGAGTCGGTGCACATCCGCCACTCTCCTCCCTTCTTGAGGGCGAGGACTGTCAGAACAGTGCAAGGGCTTAAGCTCTCTCTTATTAATCCCTTGTCCAATAGTTCTTGCACCTGCTTATTGATTTCTTCATTGTCCTTGGGGCTCATTTGGTATGCTTCTTTGTTCGGCAAACTGGCTTCGGGTATGAAGTCAATGTGATGACTTATGCTCCTTTTAGGGGGTAACTTGTCTGGCAAGTCATCTACAACTATGTCCGTAAACTCCTCCAACATTTGCTGGATCTCCATAGGTAAATCTGTTATCTCTGTATGCAATAACACTGTCCTGACCTTCTTCACCACTGCGTAACCTATCTCACTGTCCTTAACCTATATTAAAAACTGTTTTCCACTCACCAGCAATGCTCTGGTTTCACTTGTCTCAGCTGCCCCTTCTTCTTCTTTGATGGGCACAAGCGTATGCTTGATTCCATCCTTCACGAATTTATAACAGTTCGTCACTCCATCGTGTGTCACTTTCCTATCGTATTGCTAAGGTCTGCCCAACAGTGTGTGACTGACATCCATTGGCATGACGTCACAGACAACTTTGTCCTTGTATCTACCTATTTGAAATTCCACCTCGCTCTGTTCATCCACCAGTAACTGATGGCATTTTTGCAGCCACGAAACCCTATAGGGATTGGGATGCTTCAAACGTTTCAATTCCAGCTTTTCTACCATCTCTGTAGACACTAAATTGTCAGCACTACCACTGTCTATAATTAATTTACAGCACTTACCTCGCGATTTACAAACTATTCTGAATACAACCTTCCGCTGTGTCTGGTCGATGAACTCTTTAACTGGTTTTAACAACAATTTATGCAACACTAAAGCTTCCCCTGTCTTTGGAACATTCTCCACTTCTTGGGGAGGTGCTGCCACTTCTTCTGCCTGTGCCACGTATGCACCCTGCTGTCCAGCTTGTTCTGCTTTCGGACACTCAAACGATCTATGTCTCCGTTTATGACATTGATAACATTGATAACTAGCTCCTCTTCCTCGGCCGTTACCTCTGCCCCGCTGGGATGACCTTCCACCCCTCGTACTATCACCTCTGTCTGCTGATATAGAAGCTCTGGAACTGCTACCTTCTTCATTACTACTAGCAGTCTGCCCTCTTCCATAGGACTGGCCTTTCCCTTTGCTAGCTCCTCGTCCTCTCCAGGCGTTCTGTCTTCTGGTGATTTTCTCCTTAGCCTTCATCGCACTTTGATAGGCTTCCTCAGTGTTATTCAGTGACAAAATGCTGATTTCATCCAAAATATCCAACCTTAATCCATTAACATACCTAGCTGTCCTTTCCGCTGTATCCTCTGTATATCCAGCCCACAAATTCACTCGATAGAACTCCTTGGTATATTCCCTTACCGTCAATCCTTTCTGCCTCAGATTCTGCACCTGCCTGTGCAATGCAATCTAATAGTCCCTTGGCAGGAATCTGCCTTTTAACTTGGCCACCATCCTTGACCAGGTCTTGATCAACAGTTTGTTCATTCTTTTCCTCTCTTTTTGGACGCTGTCCCACCATAGGGCTGCGTGTCCTTTCAATTTCGTCACAGCGAACCAAACTCTGTGGTCTTTGCTGACTTCCTCACACTCGAAGTACTTATCCATCTCACTAATCCAATCCAGTAAGACTTCAATAGATAGGTTTTCGTGATACGTCGACATTTCCGGTTTGGGTTTACTGCTCGCCATTAGAATAGACTTCAACAATCTCACTTCTGCAGACTCACCTTCCTGTCCATCTGCTGTTGCTTCAGGTTCTTCCTCACTCTCATCACCTATCTCCGGGTCTCGTCATCTACCTGCCTCTACTGCCTCCAAATAGGCAGCAAGAATTCGAATCTCCTCTCTCAATCCTTCATCTGCCAATCTGCGAGCACCTCTGCCACCTCGGCCACGACCTTGTCGCCCCACTTCCATATCTTCAATCAACTTTTCCTGCTATGATACCACTTTGATGGCACCCAGACCAAACACCCTTATAACACTATGATATATGAAATGATTTGGTTTTTTTAAAGAACGTGTGTGGAATGATTTATGCAATAGTTATGCGATTGATTAAAACAAACAATAGAAAGGACACATGTATGAAATGCACAGGGTGTAACTTACGGTTGGTATGACATTTAATGAGTTCATTAAAATAGTCCTTACCTGGGTAAGTGTGTTTCCTGCTCGAGCCTAGACTCTTCTCCCAGTTTGTCTGCTCATTTGGTCATTTTCCATTGTTGGCTGTGGGTTTGCTACCGAGCTCAACAAGTTGGAATGTTGTAATTATGCATTAAACTGTGGGCGTTTCTGCTTGTCTGTCTCTGCATGCATGTGGGTGCTTGTTCCTCGGTCCGTGGCTTGTTCTGGTTCATCCAATGGTGGCTTGGTAAGTTCTTTATCGAACTTCGACTCCTCTCTATCGCAATGTCTTTAGGCTGTGCATGTAAACTTCGGCAGTGGCATTCTCATTTTAGTTGGCATCTCCAATGGTGGCTTGTTCTCAGGTTGGCGTTATGGTTTCCTTCAGCTTTTGTGCAATCTTCAGGTAAATGTCCTGTCCCCGCTTCAATCATCAACGCTTCCTTCCTCAGTCTTTAATCTAGCTTGTTCCTTGTTCGCTATCGTCAATGGTTGCTGTTCTAGGAATGTTTCTCCATGATGCTACTGCGAGCTCTCAGGTATGGTCACGGTCCCTTGCTCTTGCTCTGTATTTTCCTTCCTTTTAATTAATGTTTGGCTGACTCTGGCGAATACTGGCTCTACAGGTATTGAGGGCTTCAGTAGGAGGGTTCGACCAAGGCTCTTCTCGGTCCTATCCGGTAGGCTCTGCCACTCTATGATATTTCTGTTGGTTCCTTGTATGGCTTTGTCAACTCAGGTTTTCGTTCCTTAGTTTGTGTCTGTCACGCCTTCAAACCCTCACCTAGGGTTTCACCATTCTTGGTCGGTGCCTGCTCGGTTGTATTGGTTTATCGAAATCGAAACCCTCTTTTAGGGTTTGTAATTCAGGGTCTTGTATGTATGTAACCCTCAGTATTTTGTTCTTCCGTGACTCTTTTTGTGGCTCTGGAAATGAAAATGATATTGAAAGATGTAATGTTGCACATGTAAATTTACCTGTAATTGTCGTGGCTTGTATTCGCTGTCCCGTCGCTGGAACTACTATTGTATATCTTCGACTTATTTAATTAAACTATTTGGAATTATTTTGCTGAACGCTGTAGATGTGTTGTCGATGAAATGATTACTCAAACTTGTTTTCTCAGCCAGTAATGATTTTGATTTGTTTCTGCGTTTTCTGTTACGCTGCCTGCAAACTCTTTGTTTTGTGCTAGTCCTTAGCACAGTTAAACGAACTGTTTGTTCCCCTCAGGTAACACAACTGAAAAGGTTTACTTTACGAAACCTGTAACTAATAGCTATACATATTCAGATTATTCTCAGTCAGATTTTTCTAACAAATAGAAATAAACATACAGATGGACAACAGTCTGGATTTCTCTATTGATATTATTTTTATTAGAGTGTGAGTGGTCTTCAGCTGAACCCATCTATAGTCTTGTTCTATTACATTTATAGCTACTCGGTTCTAGTTAATGAAGCTGTATGATTGTTCTTTCATTTGGGTTTTTACAGTTATTTGGTTATTAATCAGTTGTCCTATATTACGACAAGATTTTGTCTCCCAGTACATTTGTATTTTCTTTTCCTTTTAAAACAAAAAGGATAATCCCGATTTGCTAACAAGAGACAACACCAGATCCTAAATATGTAATAGTCTTTAACTAAATGAAAGTAAATAAAAGTAACAATCCTACCTAATTTCCTATTGACCATCATAAAAAAAAAGCTCAAAAGTAAATTCACTGTTCTTTGACTTGGATGAGAATTCACCTGGTCATGGTGAGCTAGATGCTCCTGCATCATGAAACCAAGATCTAATGTGGTTGTACATGGGGCACTCTAAGAGGAAGTGATTTTCACCTCGATGTTCATATTCTCATAGAGATGGAAGATCCTTTCCATCCATGGTGTTTTAGGAACTACCCAATGACCCATTTCACTATGGAGCTCATGAGGGTTTGTTCTAATCGCTATATTAATTTTTTTCTTTGAGCTAGTTAAAACAAAGAGATACTTTTGATCTTCTAGGGTGGGGTTGATGACCTCCTTATAATATCTTAATTTTCTTTTAGCTGTTAAATCTTTCTCACACCAATTTTTTCTTTTGAAACTTAGAAGTAACCAATATTTTTAATGTTATTAAATGTTTTGCAATGCAACTTCTCATTGATCTCCAATGGTTAACCACGGCCTCCGGCGTTCTTTATACCAACCTCGTTTGAGCCTTAGGTGGTTTTGGCTGGAATTTAAAGCTAGCTTAGGAAGTCTATGGTCTCCTATGTTATTGAGTTTGTGCTTGTACGACAGAAGCCTAGTCATAGATAGTCTCTTGATAGGGGAAAGACCCACTTCTATAAGGAGAATAGGATAGGGTATATTGCTTTTAATTTTGAGGTTATATGTTATAAAACGCTTTTGGATTTTCTCAATCTTTCTCCACAATTGTCTAGAGACGCTGCAACCCCAAACTCACATCCATATAAGATAACAGGAGTGACTAAAGTTTCAAAGAGGAACTTCTTTCTATCCCACATTATGAGGTTTTCCATTTTACAATTATTTTCAAGACCAAAATAAGATTTCCACCGCCCATTAATCCTTTTCTCAATGTTATAGTTCTAGTTGAGCTTGTGATGAATATCAATTCCTAGGTACTTGTAAGAAGACATTTCCTCCTAGTTACTATTGTCATACATAAAATTAGCTTAAGTGTCCTTGGATTTGATAATCATAACTTTTGTTTTGTTAGTGTTAACAGTCATACCCATGGCAGAGAAGAAATCCTTAACAAGTCGAAGTTGCTTATAAAGATCATATGGGAACCTTACGAGAAGAATGATATCGTCAGCATAGAGAAGAAGGATGATGACTGTCCTAACTAAGATCATGCTAGCACAACCTGCTTCCTCTAAACAACCTTCTAGCTTGTCGATGTAAATGCCAAATAGGGTAGGGGAGAGGGGGAAACCTTGTTTAACTCCAATATTACACTTAATATCTTTCGACCACCCCTCATTTCTCTTTAGATTGGCAATTACATTCTCGTATAGCCTTATAGCAGCAACAATCAACTCGAAAGGAACCTTTAGCTCTTCTAATCTATT
>APFE030918779.1:67575-87543 GCA_000404065.3 Pinus taeda
GTAATACCGAGGAGAGAATGAACTGTCAGATCACTACATATCGTGACCGTCAGATTGTAAGTTACAAATGTACATGTTAAAGAAACACACTTTACCTAACTCTATACTAGACCAAGTTATACTTAACTATTCCTACGTGTCAAAATATCGTAACATTTTCCTCATCCACTATAGGGAATCCAAAAGAGTTATCTACTTCCCTATTTTCTCTGCCTCCTCCATTATTACCTCTACCTCCTCCATTATTTCCTCTACCTCTCCCTCTACCCCCTCCTCCAAATAGTGAGAATTCTCCATCTTGTTCCTCTTTTGCCATTATAGTTTCTTCAGAGTTAGTATAGGGTTCAACTTGTAAGGTTATTCCCTTCTCCTCTGGTTATTCTATTAATGGACTATGGGAGAGAGTTTCTACTTCTTCTTCCTCACTAGGTATTCCTAATTCTTCAACTACAATGGCTTCCTTGTGGAGGTGAAAAAGGCTATCCCTGCTGTTAGAGATTCAAAAATTTCCTCTCCCAGGACTGTCTTGGAAGATGAAGTAGGAGATACTTCTGACTGGATTTCTACCCCTAGTATTCCAGGAGTCCTATGGCTGGGAGTATGAGTTTGGGATGGAGGTGTGTCTTTTCTTGCTCTCGGTGGAGTAGGTGGTGTTGTAGGAATCAAACTTCTGCCCCTAGCTATAAATATACCCCTAGAGTCTCTTTCTCTATGCATGCCATTGTTTTTTTTTTTTTTTGAATGTAAGAGATGAGGCTACCTAGTTACACTTCCCTCGCAACGACGCCAAAATGTCTGGCCAATTTAGTGTCCTAAATTGCTCTTCATAAATTATCAATCCGAGTATCATAAACTGATGAAGTGTAGTGCAATGTTTGTGTTAGATAACCCTTCCTACTTTGTTCCTTTTATGTTTTATGTTGTTTTAGGGGTTTTTGGTCCTTTAGTCCTTAATGATTTACAATGTAACTGTAAAATTCCTAAATCTATCTTCTGTAAAGACTACAAAGAATCTAAAAAGGAGAAATAAAAGAGATTTAAGGAAGACTTGGAAGCAAAGTTTAAGCAAGAAATGAAAACAAAGTTTCTATTCCTGTTTTACCATTATTTCCAAATCTTGGACTAATAACTGAAAGTGAAATTGCAACTAATGTCTAATCTATTACAGAAACAAAACTAAACAAAATACTAAAACTGAAAGTGAAATTGCAACTAATGTTTAATCTATTACAGAAACAAAACTAAATAAAATACTAAAACTGAAAGTGAAATTGCAACTAATGTCTAATCTATTACGAAAAAAAAGCTAAATGAAATACTTAGTTACTCTGCCTCTAAATTTTGGGAGAAAAATCTCCCTGTGATGACATTTTGAGGAATTATGTACTTCATTGTTCTAAGATAAGATAAATGCAAAAATGCAGAAAAGACTCATTGTATGAATGAAGTATTCAACCACTTAGTTTAAGATGAGTTATCAACTAGAAGGGCTCTTCATAAACATTCATTAACACCATGAGTCGATAAACTAGTCATAAAATGGCAAGAAGCATAATGGCACTGATCAGTCTAATTGAAATTTAAAGACTTGTGAAACAATAAATGAAACAAACTACATTACACTACTGAATTTCAACTTCTAACTACTGATAAAAACTAGAAAGAAATTAAACAAAAAGAAGCTATTCTGTACTGAAAGAAGCTATTCTGCATTAGTAAAGAAATGATAAAATTTGCATTATATACAAGGTTAGTATAAAAATGATTATGAAAATTGTGAGAAGAAATGATGAATTTATAGTTTTAACTAGAAAAGACAAAACAAAACAAAATAAAACCTCAGTCAACGCAGGGGCCCTCTGCAACTGATTAAGTTATGCGTGCTTAATCAATCTCCAAGAAAATCTTTCATATATGCATTAAACATGCGGTCTTCATATTAAAACAGGAAAATGAATTTTTCAAAATTACAGAACAGTAATTCTGAGCTTAATACATGAGCAAATTCGAACCCCTTCCAAGTTATTTAAATAGGTATTTATAAGAAAATCATGCAACTGTTTGTGGAGAAAAATAAGCTACAACCAAAAACACGTAGAAGACATACACACAGAATTTTCTTCCTCGGCTACTGGAGACATAAATCCAAGATGGTGGCTGTTGGATTCAGTTGCACAGATGGCCGTTGGAGTCCATGGGTTCAGGAAGTTGTTTCGGATAACACTTCCCATCACTGTGAAATAGAGTCTTGTTGCCTTCGGTCTCTATGTTTGACTTCTCCTTTGACCGTAGTCTTGTACCATATTCCTTGTTGACCTGGGCTAGGTGAATAGGACACGGTCCATGTCATGATGATTTCCAAGCTGCCCATGTAGTTAGTTTCTCCTTATGACGTCTGGAACCTGTTAAAACATGGAGTTAGCTGTGGAATAGCCAATTAGCTGCAGAATAGGCTGTGTTCCGTAGCTAATATGCAAAAACTTATTCAAATAGCAAAACATAAAAGCATAACATGTAAATCACTAAATGTCCTCCTTAAGGCAATATATACTGGTCATTGATGACAAGAATGCATTTTCTTCATGGAAAAACAAAGAAAAGGGATGAGAAGAGTTGTTAGGGAAAGAGCAGTTTTGAGGCTCAACAGGAATTCCAGTCGTGTAAAGCAATTTCATTATTATCTTTCGTTCTCCTAGTTAGAATATCCCTCCATAATTTCTTAGGAGCTCCCTTAGAGAGGTGTAAGAGATTCTCTTGTCTTTTACGAATATAGTGCCTTTTTTTTCCTTTTAGTTAGGGCTTTGTATATTTTTATCTTGCCAATTTTAAGAGATTCATCAACAGCTTCCTTAATTGCTCTCCTCACACTTTTACAATCTTTGTCATACCATGGATTGGTTTTGCTATTTCTTTTATTATTTGAAACTTCAATTGAGAACTTGTTAATAGAATATGAGAGGGTTGTAGTAAAATTATGATAGAGGCCTTCTATGTTGTCTATACTAGATAAAGGAAGCAAATTGGTTTTTAACTCATTTAGAAAGAGATAGTTTTTTATTTCTATCGAAGATCAAGTTCTTTTGTAGGTGATCACCAATATTGGATGAAAAACATATATTTTTTTAAAGGTATAACAATTTCTAGTAATTATAAAGTGAAATAAAAACCTTAAAACTAGAAATGATATATGTAAAATGTTTTATAATAATATAATTTCTCTATAATAACAAGTCTTTTGTAGGCAATCGACAATATTAGATCATAAGACACTACTTGTTGCATTTCTTGGTCTTCAACTACAATCAATTTTATTTATTTATTTTACTCCATTTATCTTTTAGTCATAGAGCAATTCATCATCAGGGTGTTGATGAATGCACTGATCCAACCATGTAATTATATATTGTATTATAGAAATAAACATTAAAAAATAATATTAAATTAATTAATGTAACCTTATATAATTAAAAAATATATTATAATAAAATTAATTAATGTAAAACGTTATATAATTAAAAATATATATATAGATATGTCAATCCCCAGACTATTGTAAATATTTTATTTACCACAGTTAAGAAAAAAGAAATATCTGTTGTTATAAATTTATATATATATTTTTTCTTTTTCAGTGAAAGGAGATAAAAAAAATGATTTCCTAGTAACATGGATATCATGTAACTTTTGAGGAGAGAAGTTAAGACATATATAAAAAACAGTTGCAAAACCCTAACCGCCCTTTCCCCCAACTGTGGAATGGTTTCCAGGAAAAGGAGGGGGAAGAGGGAGAAAAAGACTGTGTTGTAGAGGACAGGCAGTGGGGAAAGGGGAGAGGGATTACCACATCTGGTGAGGATCAGATGGTAAGGTCATAGAGCACGTGCAACTAGCAAAGACTGTAGTCTTTGAGCAAGCTAGGGGGGAGATTGGTCTTGAAAGACAATCTCATGGTCGGGTGGATGACTAGCTGTAGAAAGAAGAGGTGACCTTATCTCGGAACATAAAAAGAAAGTGCATTTATCAAGAGGTGACAAAGGTATGTGGTCCTGAGTTGAACAAAAAAGAAAAAAAAATTGTTTAATTTCTGTAGGTTGAAGTTCTTTAGAGACATATGAAAGGGTACAAAAAAAAAGAAAGAAAAAGAAATTAGGGAGGCCAGCTAGTTCTTTATGTAAATTGTCATCTGGGTAGTAGTGGCAGTAATTTGTCAAGAAGAGGGTCAAACCTAGAACTTTGCAGTTAACCGTCTCTGTTTAGATAATTTTCTTTCCTCAGATTTGAAACTAAAACATGTTGGTAATTTGGGCGTTAATAGTATTTGGTAAGGCTGTCAGAATGAATTTGTTGTGAGGAATTTTACCACATGTAATAACCAGTTTCAAGCGACAGAGAATGAAGGAAAGTGAAACCCTTAGGATGACATTGAAAATTAGGCCAGTCGCTCCGGGGAACATTAATAATAAAATGTGAAAACACTGTGCAACGCATAGATAGACCCGAACATAGGAAAGTGTAAGACCAATATTATTATCTAGAGGCTTGCAACCTTTGGGCAGAGCCTATTCATTTTAAAAGACATGTATTTATATAAGTAGGAAAGCCATCGTTTGCCTTGCTGTGAGCTGTATCAACCATGAAAAAAGACCAATTTAAAGCAGAGACTATTACAGGTTGTGATTTAAGGTGCTGTAGGAATGTTTTTCCCATAGAAGGTAGAGCCAGAAAATAGTATGGCATGGCAGGGGACCCGCACCATGAGCAATATCTAAACGGTGGAAAAACCCAAGAGAAAATTTGGGTATTGAGCATGATAGAGCCAATAGGTTGGGTAGGGTTACTATCCTTCCGCGTTTAACACTTCCATATCATAAAAAGTTAAGAACTTAGTAGCAAACAGGAGCTAATGAGAAAGAAGATAAAAACTGTGATTGAGCTGCAAGGTTCGGACCTTCTTGACATGGGAAGATGCATGCCTATGGAACAAGACCAACCCCAAGTCAAATATATAAAACACTGTATAAACTGTACATGTATTTGTATCTTAAACAAAGAGCGTGACATAAGTAAAAGTTGTGCGAGACCATGCATTATAAAATAAAAAGAGTTATATCTCCTGTACAGAAAATCCGCAGTGCGGTAATATTTTAACAAGCATAAACAAGGAGACTACCCTATCGATAAAAGCAGTAAATCTTCACAATAAATTACAGTCCAGTAGGCAAAAGGGGTAATATGCTATGAGAAAAATGATCATAGGTGTGTGATAAAGTTTATATACAATCACAATGGTTCGAGCAGAGAAACTGTAGTCGGATGCCCAAACTCTAGTGTCTAAATTACATAAGTCATTTCAATGGAAACTAGAGCCTGGAGTGGACGAAAATACCCTCCACTCCCTTGTTCATCAAAAAATGAAAGAGACCAGGAGGATTACCCTCCTTTAAACATAAGAGAACCTCTGAAACAACAGACAAGGCCATGGCTAACAGGTTTCCCCATACCTAGAACTCTGGACAAGTTGAAGGTGGGGTTTCCCTTAGTTGTGTCTAGGCCACCGTGTGAGGGACAGGCGCCCAGCCTATATGAGAGCAACCCATGCAACACAAGTTAGACAACGGTGGAAGCAAATTAAGCTGCAGTAAAAAATTCAAAGAAATTAACCTCGTTCTTGGCCAAAGAAACTTACCCACTAAAGGAAAACTTCAGCCACGAATGAACAACACTCGTTTCGGTGCTGTAGGATGCCTCCATTGCCAAACCAACCTGCAGATACATGATACATGTACAAAAAACAAGAGTTCTTCAATAAGACGAAGGAGCGTATAGCCAAAATGACGCAGAAGGAACATGACTCTGTGCGTTTGATTACCTGAAGGGTTTGGTGACGAATCCACGGGCATTCAAGCAGGGTTTGCAAGTTGGGCTCTTTGGGACTGAATGCATGGGCTGAGCCAGAGCAAGCCTGTAGAGAGAATTTCCTAACCAAATGAGCCCGTCACCCAAAGCAACCGATAGATTAGGTCGACAACCCGCGAAAGTCTGCCACCATTGGGTAGCAAGGGGTGTTCTCCACTGTAGATGAGGCGGGGAATACCATGCAAGGTGAAATATTGGACAGCCTGCCGGCCTCGTACAACACGGAGCAGGGCAAGAATTAATACACATGGTAGCGGATAAGGAATGCCATGTGACGGTGAGAGGGAAATGAAAAGTTACCTCCTGACTAAATGTCGCGTGGATAACATGCGTGAAGCCATATAGAGATTTTAATAAAATCTAAAATTAGTACATCAACACATAAATCAAACCATTACCGTATGTTAAGAGGTATGCATATAGTGACATGAGGAGACTAATCATAGGTGAGTGGTAAATATAATCCAAAAGGTAACTGTGGGTACGTTTAAACCTTATATATAAAATAAAATAAAATTTATTACTTATAAATGGAGATATGACAAGTGGTATCGGAGCTAAGTTACAAAAACTGTGGCCTCTGGGAACTGAAAACTGTCAACAGATTGTGTGTATACAACTTATTTAATCTCTATTGCGTAATTAAAGAAACAGATAATGTGATAACTCTTCCACTGTTACTTGTCGTGTGGTAAGCACAGGAAAACAAAGGATTGACAATATGAGGAGAACAGACAATGCGTCACATAGGTTTGTGGTGGGTTCGGGACCTGCAACGGGTCCCAGAAATAGTCCTAAATTATGGGTACAGCTGGGAGAGGAGGCGCGCAATACTAATTTGGAAATTTTGGAGATGGTACAAGAGCTGAAAAATCAAATGGATAGATTACGGGAAGATAATGCAAGGTTAAATATGGAACAGGAGAGGATCATAAAAATCATATCCGACATACAGAATCAACAGCCACTGAATCCTAGTGCTGAGCAACAAAGAATGTCAGGAGTACAGAATCACCACACAAAACCTGAAGGGTTAGAAGGAAGGGAGGAGGAATGCTCGAATAATGCTTCCGAATAGCAGACATCCAAAAGGCAACAGATAGAGTTGCAAGGGGAGTTTCGCAAAATCAAGCCACCACACTTTGATGGAGAACAATAGGAAGCATCTGAGGCCTGGTTGATTAATATGAACAAATACTTCTAGCTATATGAATACGATCACAACCTCAAGGCACAATTGGCCATTTTCCAATTACAGGGAAAAGCCACCTTGTGGTAGGAAGAGGTTAAGATGGTAAGAGGAGTAAGTGAACATAATATTACTTGGGAGAAATCTCAAAGATACTTTAAGGAAAGGTACCTGACTGAGCACTTCTCTGACGAGAAGGCAAGGGAATTTCATGACCTGCGTTTGGGGTAGCAAACTATGGACAAATTTATCACTCATTTTACTTCCTTACTCTGTTATGTGCCTTATATACGGGAAGAAAAAGCTAAAGTACAGAGGTTTGTCAGTAGTTTACCTTGAGTATGAGGGAAAGAATTGAATTTGACAACCTAAGGACGATGGACGAGGTTATACACAAAGGCCAAATTTTCTACCAGCTGAGCAAGCAGAAGGGAGAGATCCTAGGTAAGAAATGGGTTGATAAGAAAAGCAGCAAGCTGGCTAGAAGTACTAAAGGTAATCACAGTGGAGGTAACAAAGGATTCGCCAAAGGGAAAATCAGCAGAAACTCACAGAAGAGTTCACTCTGATTAAAGTCCCCCAATGAGTCCAGAACCCATGATCAACCCGGGAAAATAGACAATGAAGGGATAGCAAGGCCCCCAGTGCAATGTTGGGGCTGTGGTGGACCCCATTACGTGAAAAACTGCTCCCAGTGAAAAGGAGCCGAATAGGCTTCCCAGGTTTACAAAGCCTCTACAGTTGGCAATGTAGGACAGAGTCTACCAAAGATTAATGCCACTTTGGAAGATCGTCAGGCGGAGTACCAGCCAACCATGGTGGAATTTGAAGGTAAACTCTTAGACCTTGCTGTAACTGTTTTAATTGACCCTGATGCAACATTAAGTTATATTAGTCCTAGAATTGTGGAGCACTGTAAGTTGCAACTTGTTAAGTTTAAGGACCCTTGGCTAGTTCAGTTGGCAACAGGGGCAAAAAGACGGGTAATGGCTAAGGTCAAAAACTACCCTTTAAAAATAGCAGGACAATCAGTTACAGCAGATTTAAATGTGCTTCCCCTTGGCTCGTATGATATACTGATTGGTATGGATTGGTTAGAAAAACACTGGTTAATAATTAATTGTAAAACCAAGACTATCAGTTATAAGGATGTGCTCGGAATAAAACAAGAGATGCAAGGGATTAATGGCTAGTGCAGATTCAGGCCATAACTGCTACATAGTTAGCAAAATGCATTAGAAAAGGATGTCAGATTTATGCCATCCAAGTGAGGTATGCCAATTCAAAAGATAAAACGACCACATTGGAGAATATTCCTATGATACAAGAATTTTCCGATGTGTTTCCGGAAGAGATTCCCGGACTGCCACCCAAAAGAGACATAGATTTTACCATCAAATTGGTGCCAGGAGCATCCCCAGTCTCTCGAGCACCCTACAGAATGAGTGTACCAGAATTGATGGAGTTGAAGATGCAACTACAGGAGTTGTTGGACAAAAAGTACATTCGCCCCAGTGTGTCCCCTTGGGGAGCCCCGTATTGTTCGTTAAGAAAAAGGATGGGACCCTCCACATGTGTATGGACTACCATCAATTAAACAAATTGACAATTAAAAACAAGTACCCCTACCCCACATTGATGAACTATTTAATCAGGTGAGAGGAGCAATAGTTTTCTTAAATATTGATTTGCGATCAGGGTATCACCAAATCCGGATTAAAGAGGAAGACATAGCTAAGACAACTTTTAGAACTCGGTATGGCCACTATGAGTTTGTGGTGTTACCCTTCGGGTTGACCAACGCCCCCACCACCTTTATGTGTCTGATGAACAATGTGTTTCATCGGTATTTGGATAAATTGTGCTGATCTTTATTGAAGATATATTGATTTACTCTCGGACTATGGAGGAGCATCAGGAGCACCTCAGGTTAGTATTGAAAACTATCCGAGAACACTAATTATACACTAAGTTTAGTAAATGTGAATTCTTTAAAGAGTAGATATAATATTTGGGGCATATCATCACTAAATATGGGATCACAATGGATCCTGAAAAGATAAGGACCATTATGGAATGGCCGGTACCTAAAGATGTGGCGGACATCTGATCTTTCATGGGATTGGTAGGCTATTATAGACGGTTTGTAGAGGGATTTTCAAAAGTAGCTTATCCAATCACATCCTTACAGAAAAAGGGAAGAACCTTCAGGTGGACCCCTGAATGTCAAAGAAGTTTCGAACAACTCAAATACTTACTCACCATGGCACCTATTCTAAGTATAGCCGATCCTAGTAAAGATTATGTGGTGTGCACAGACGCAAGTAAGGAAGGGGTAGGAGGTGTGCTAATGCAGGAAGGAAAAGTAATAGCATACGAATCAAGGAATTTAAAAGAGCACGAGCAGAAATATTCTGCTTATGATCTAGAGTTAGCAGTTGTGATTCATGCCTTGAAAATGTGGCGACATTACCTTATGGGAAGAAAATTTCTGTTATTGACCGACCACCATAGCCTGACCAATTATTTTAGCTAGCCTACTCTAAATGCAAGGCAAGCACGGTGGGTGGATTTCCTAAGCGGTTTTGATTTTGAGATCAATCATTTAAAAGGGAAGGAGAATTGGGTGGCAGACGCTTTGAGTCAGAAATTGCAATGCCTATACAAGATTTCTTGCAGTGAAGGGAAAAGCCCCTTCGGGGAAATGATTAAAAAGGCAGCCGAACAAGATGCTGTTTATCAACAAATAAAACAGCAAGTGCAACAACCAACCAGCAAAGAAAAACAACCGAATTATGTTTTGGATGCTACTGGAATGTTGTATTATAAAGGAAGGTTGTACGTGCCCAATCAGAACAATATTAAAAATCTGATATTGGATGAGTATCATAAGAGTCATTAGGCTAGACACCCAGAATATCAAAAGATGATCACTGCACTTCGAAAAGAATATTATTGGCTGGGTATGAAGAAAGATGTGGCTGGTTACTTGGCACGATGTCTAGAATGTCAGCAAATTAAGGCAGAACACCAACATCCTGCGGGTTTTTCACAACCGTTACCCATCCCATAATGGAAGTGGGAAACCATCTCTATGGAATTTATAACAGGTTTGCCTAAGTCAAGGAAAAATAATGACTCTATCATGGTGGTGGTGGACAAGCTAAGTAAGTCAACACATTTTATACCGGTGCAATCTACCTACAGAGCTGTGCATATTGCCCATGTATTCATGTAAAATATATTTAAGCTACATGGGTTACCAAAGACAATAATTTTAGACCGTGATGTAAAATTTACATTGGTCTTTTGGAAAACATTGTTTGAAGAAATGGGAACTCAACTGAACTTTATCACGGCTTATCACCCTCAAACTAACGATCAAACCGAACGGGTGAACCAGGTGGTGGAAGATATGTTAAGGGCATATGTGATGTAGCAACCAACCAAGTGGGAGGACTATCTACACATGGTTGAGTTCACATACAATAATGGCTACCACACATCATTGCTAATGAGCCCTTTTGAAGTATTGTATCGGCAGAAGTGCCGCACCCCCTCGAGTTGGAGTGGACCGGAAGACAGATTGATGTTAGGTCCTGAAATGCTTAAGGAGATGGAGGAACTGGTTAAAAAGGTGCGTTCTAATTTGAAGATAGCCCAAGACAAGCAAAAGAACTTCGCTGACCGGAAAAGAAGGTTTAAGGAGTATCAAGTCGGTGATCATGTGTATGTGAGAATTCGAGCAAAAAAGAGCACATTACAGTGGAGCGAGTGCGCTAAGTTGGCACCTCGATACTGTGGACCATTCCAGATCTTAGCAAGAATTGGGCTGGTGGCTTACTAGCTCGCTCTGCCTAGTCACATATGAGTCCACAATGTCTTTCATGTCTCCGTGTTAAAAAAATATGTTTATGATCCTAAACATGTGATTAATTGGTAGGATATTTAGGTGAGAATTATCTCCGATAGATCAATCTAAATGTTTTCTCTTAAAAGAAAACTAACTCAGGATGTTGCATGTTGCAGGTAGAACCGGAAGGAAAAATCCAGGTTGAACCGCTGAGCATCCTCGACTGGAGAGAAGTCACACTGCGGAAGCGGGATATTACCCAAGTTAAAGTGCAATGGCAGCACTTTGGGCCTGATGAGGCCTCTTGGGAGGATGAAGAACTCATGAAACATGCTTACCGAGGGCTGTTTATAACCGAAGGACATCGGGACGATGTCTAATTTCAGGAGGGGGAGATGTCATATCCCTAGACTATTGTAAATATTTTATTTACCACAATTAAGAAAAAAGAATATTACCTGTTGTATAAATTTATATATTTTCAGTAAAAGGAGATAAAAAAATGATTTCCTAGTAACAGGGATATCATGTAACTTTTGAGGAGAGAATTTAAGACATATATAAAAAAACAGTTGCAAAACCCTAACTGCCCTTTCCCCCAACTGTGGAATGGTTTCCGGGAAAAGGAGGGGAAAGAGGGAGAAAAATACTGTACTGTAGAGGACAGGCAGTAGGGAAAGGGGAGAGAGCTTACCATGTCTTGTGAGGATCAGATGGTAAGGGCGCAGAGCGCGTGCAACTAGCAAATACTGTAGTCTTTGAGCAAGCTAGGGGGGAGACTAGTCTTGAAAGACAGTCTCATGGTTGTGTGGATGACTAGCTGCAGAAAGCAGAGGTGACCTTATCTTGGAACATAAAAAGAAAGTGCATTTATCAGGAGGCGACAAAGGAGGCGACACAGGTATGTGGCCCTGACTTGAACCAAAAGAAAAAAAATGTTTAATTTCTGTAGGTTGCAGTTCTTTAAAGACGTATTAAAGGGTACAGAAAAAAAGAAAGAAAAAGAAATTAGGGAGGCCAGGTAGTTCTTTATGTAATTTTTCATTTGGGTAGTAGTGGCAGTAAGTTGTCAAGAAGAGGGTTAAACCCAGAACTTTATAGTTAACCGTCTCTGTTTAGATAATTTTCTTTCCTCAGATTTGAAACTAAAACATGTTGGTAATTTGGGCATTAACAGTATTTGGTAAGGCTGTCAGAATGAATTTGTTGTGAGGAATTTTACCACATGTAATAACCAGTTTCAAGCGACAGAGAATGAAGGAAAGTGAAACCCTTAGGAAGACAATGAAAATTAGGCTAGCCGCTCCGGGGAACATTAATAATAAAATGTGAAAACACTGTGCAATGCATAGATAGACCCGAACATAGGAAAGTGTACAAAATCGATTTAAGACCAGTATTATTCTCTAGAGGCTTGCAACCTTTGGGCAAAGCCTATTCAATTTAAAAGACATGTATTTATATAAGTAGAAAAGCCATCATTTGCCTTGCCGCGAGTTGTATCAACCATGAAAAAAGACTAATTTAAAGCAGAGACTATTACATGTTGTGATTTAAGGTGTTGTAGGAATGTTTTTCCCATAGAAGGTAGGGCCAGAAAATAGTATGGCGCGGTAGGGGACCCGCACCATGAGAAATATCTAAACGGTGGAAAAACACAAGAGAAAATCTAGGTATTGAGCATGATGGAGCCAATAGGTTGGGTTGGGTTACTATCCTTCTGCGTTTAACTCTTCCACATCATACAAAGTTAAGAACTTAGTAGCAAACAAGAGCTAATGAGAAAGAAGCTAAAAACTGTGATTGAGTTGCAGGGTTCGGACCCTCTCGACATGGGAAGATGCATGCATATGGAACAAGACCAACCCCAAGTCAAATATATAAAACACTGTATAAACTGTACATGTATTTGCATCTTAAACAAAGAGCATGACATAAGTAAACGTTGTGCGAGACCATGAATTATAAAATAAAAAGAGTTATATCTCCTGTACAGAAAAGCCGCAGTGCGGTAATATTTTAACAAGCATAAACAAGGAGACTACCCTGTCGATAAAAGCAGTAAATCTTCACAATAAATTACAGTCTAGTAGGAAAAAGGGTTAATATGCCGTGAGCAAAATGATCACAAGTGTGCGATAAAGTTTATATACAATCACAATGGTCCGAGCAGAGAAACATAAGTCATTTCAATGGAAACTGGAGCCTGGAGGGGACGAAAATACCCTCCACTCCCTTGTTCATCGAAAGATGAAAGAGACCAGGAGGATTACCCTCCTTTAAACATAAGGGAACCTCTGAAGCAACAGACAAGGCCACGACCGGTAGGTTTCCCCATACCTAGAACTCTGGACAGGATGAAGGTGGGGTTTCCCTTAGTTGTGTCTAGGCCACTGTGTGAGGGACAGGTGCCCAGCCTATACGAGAGCAACCTATGCAACACAAGTTAGACAACAGTGGAAGTAAAGTAAGCTGCAGTAAAAAATTCAAAGAAATTATCCTCGTTCTTGGCCAAAGAAACTTACCCACAAAAGGAAAACTTCGGCCACGAGTGAACAACACTCGTTTCGGTGTTGTAGGATGCCTCCATTGCCGAACCAACTTGCAAATGCATGATACATGTGCAAAAAGCAAGAGTTCTTTAGTAAAATGAAGGAGCGTATAGCCAAAAGGACGTAGAAGGAACATGACTCTGTGCGTTTGATTACCTGAAGGGTTTGGTGATGAATCCGCCAGCATTCGAGCAAGGTCTGCGAGTTGTGCTCTCTGGGACTGGATGCATGGGCTGAGCCAGAGCAGGCCCGCGGAGAGAATTGCCTAACCAAATGAGCCCGTCACCCAAAGCGACCGATAGATTAGGTCAGTAGCCCGCAAAAGTCCGCCACCGTTGGATAGCAAGGGGCGTTCTCCATCGTAGATGAGGCGGGGAATACCATGCAGGGCGAAAGATTGGACAACTTGCCGGTCTCGTACAACACGGAGTAGGGTAGGAATTAATACACATGGTAGCGGATAAGGAATGCCATGTGATGGCGAGAGGGAAACAAAGAGTTACCTCTTGACTGAACGCCGCGTGGATAACATGCGTGAAGCCATACAGAGATTTTAATAAAATCTAAAATTAGTACATCGGCACATAAATCAAACCATTACCGTATGTTAAGAGGTATGCATATAGCGACATGAGGAGACTAATCATAGGCGAGTGGTAAATATAATCCAAAAAGTAACCGCGGGTAGTTTAAACCTTATATATATATATAAATCTTTATTACTTAGAAATAGAGATATGACAAGATATTAAGCCACTTATAAAATAATTAATATAAAAAGAATTATTAAATTTATTATTAATTATAATAACATATTATTTATAATAATTAGCCATTATTATTGGGATAATAACAACTACAAAATATCAATATGAAAAAAATACCTTCTAATTTCGAGCAGTAATATAAGAATACATGTTCTTCCCATAAAGAATAAGAATAAATAAAATAACGAAAAAAAATTAATAAATAAAACTATATATTATAAAATATTAAATACTTAAATATGAAAATTAAAATAATTTATATTAATTTAAAGTTAAATTTTTATTTGGACTAATTTAGTCCAAATAACCCACTAACTTTTAGTATCTATTATACATTAACTTTGTGTGTAGGGTTATTTAAATATAATACATTTTGATTTTTTTTTCCTTGAGTTATAAAATTTCATAAAATTTCGTTAAAGTTGTAATTTTTTTCAATTAGAATTAGTTATAAAATTTAGTTAAAATTTTAAATTATTATCCTAATAGAATAATTTTAAATCGGTAAAATTTCAATGAAAAAACTATAATATCTAAAAATTTATTATAATTTTAGGAGTGTGAATGGATAATAATTATATTTATTTTTTGTGTTTTTTTTGGAGTAGTTTAGGTTACAGATTAAATAACTTCTTTTTTTTTTATCAGAATTCACTAAAATCTGACAATATTATTTCAATACTTCTTGTTGTTTAAAATAATTTTTGAATGTATAAATGGATTCAACAACTTGAAAAACAAAATTAACAGTCTAAATTCAAGATTTTAAAAATCTATATTTGATTTTGATTAAAATAAACAAAAAAAATGTCCTTAAAAATGTCATTTCATCTATAAATTAGACTATATATTTTTTTTAATATATATATATATTTCGAATTGTGAATTTGTTCACATTATTTATAAGACATATATACAATTACTTTTTATATTTTCATAAATAATTAAATCAGTCACTTTATTTATCTTTAAAGCATAATTTCCAAGACATTTTATTATTATTATAAAAGTGATTATTTATTTATTATAATAATCTTTTTATCTTTTCACCACTTTCCGACATTTTATTATTATTAGAAAAGTGGTCATTTATTATATTATAATAATATTTTTATATTTTCACTCTCTTTTTCTTCTGGAAAATTTTGTGAATATTTCTCCTTCCCAAAACCAATTTGATGAAAAATATCTCAACTACCAATAATAATACTTTAACGATCTCCCTATTTTATGAAAAAGATGTCCATATTCTATGGAATTTCCAATGAAGCTATGTAAATGCCAAATCCAAAATATCTATCAACCATAATAGCAATGGGATCCCCTTTTCCCTAGAATAACAAAATGGATAGTTTGTCAACCATTAATTATCCTATATTTACAAAATAATTTATCATATTTTAAATTAAATATTACAGTAAATAATGACCATTTAAACTAAAACCAAATATATTTTAAAATTAATTTAATATTTTTTACCTCTACATCTCACACATATGTGATTAAAAAATATTGCTATAAAAATAATTTAATAAATAATGTTTTTCGTACTTCACAACCATCATTAAAACCATTTTTATTTTATTTTTTGTATTATAAAGAAATAGTGCTACGAGCATCTAAAAAAACAGGCTCTTTCCCCTTCACAACCATTAAAAAAAATCTAAAAACAAGCTCTTTCCACTTCATAATCATCAAAAAAAAGTCATAAATGTTTTTGGAACAAGTTTTTTGTACCCGATTGTAACACCCTCAACTATTGTAATTCTGCCAGAGGCTCTCTACAACCTAGTATCGGGTAGATGTCTCATAAAAACGTAAATGTAAACCATTGAGTATCAGGGTAGATCTCACATAAAACGTAAACATGTAAAGGTAAAAGCAATCCTTAACATTTAACATTTTAGCATTTCTAATCTAATATCATCGACCCTATTTAAAAATCAATCAATTATTAATAAGTATAAACACAATATAAATTAAAAAATAAAGAAGTTTAGGAACACTCAAAAAAATGTATGGTAAATAAATAAAAATATAAATAAATTAGAGGTATGGCAAATAAATAAAACTTTTTTATATTTACTCTAGAGGTATGGTAAATAAATACAACTTTTTTTTATATGAAGTATGGTAAATAAATAAAACTTTTTCTATATTTACTCCAGAGGAATGGTAAATAAATAAAACTATAAATAAACTAGAGGTATGGCAAATAAATAAAACTCCTTTTATATTTATTCCATAAACCTCTTTATATTATTTAAAGAAAACTCAAAAATTATGTTTTTTTAATAATAATAATACCATTAGCTAGGGGCAAATAATTAATAATACCACGGGGCAAATGTTGATTTCTGATTTGATGTAATTGGATGTGTGATGATGGAATAATTTTATAGTGATTGGATTAATATTGTGCATTGATTTCACTGTAAGCATAAAAATTACTAACAATGTACATTGATTTTTGTGTTATAGTAATTCAACCTATTAATATTGGTAATGTATTATGTTTACTACAATATCTCCAGCTAAATATTTAAATGCTATATTGTTTAACGTGTCCTTTTCATATAATTGATATGAAAAGATTACAAAAGTAACAAGTAAAAGTAACAAGGGTGACCATAAGAATAATAGAAGAAAATCGTTTGACATTAATCACAATGAAAACTATTTGTAATTTACGATATTCTTATTATTCACATTTTCTATCATTCAACATTATTACATTTGTCACTTTACATTCAAAAATTTCATTTCATCATTTTTCATAATTAATGTTATTTACAATATTTATCACTCAACAAACTCAAGCAACTAAGCAAATTTAAAATTAAAATGATCATATTAATCTCAAACATATTTACCATATTTAAAATGATTATATTAATATCAGATGATTTTCCCTATTTTTGATAAAATTAATCATATGTTCGTTAGATTTTCTTTGGCTACACACCACTGAAACGATCCATCTTAACTCCGGATCTATCAAGCACCCAGAAGCATCAAACCATTCCTCAAGTTTTTCACTCAAAAAACAAATTTTCACCTCTAGAGATTTGATCTCGGACTTGATAGATCCGCACTTAACATGGGCCTAAACTGGTTATTTGCATTTATTATATTTAACTTTTACTATAGGCTTAAAAGAAAACCATAGTGGAACTTTATATGTTAAAGTTTTTGTTACTGTTTTGTTACTCAAAAAAAACTTTTGGGTGGAATTTGGAAACTGACAAAAATACAAAAACTAATTAAACTTCATACTCTCTAGTTCCCTAAACTAATTAAACTTCCAAATAATTGGGGAAGTTACATTCTTTCTTATTCCCTAGAGATAAAAAGAAAGGATCTTAGAGTGAAAAACATGGGGTTAGCAACTAGAAGGAAGCAAGGATAGAAGAAGGTTAAAATAACTATGTCGAAGCGGAGATTTCTTGATTTGGGCAACAATCCATTGAAAACTGCTCACACTCAGGTCTATGAATTAGGGCTAGAATAGGTAGTCCTAATGCTTGAGAACTAACATGTTGAGGTTATTATTAGCCAATTGTTCTGGAAAGTGAGAGCTCAGGGGCACTAGACATAATAGTGTCATGGAAGGGTGGAGTGAGAACTAACATGTTGAGGTTATTACTAGCTAATTGTTCTAGAAAGTGAGAGCTCCGGAGCACTAGACATAATAGTCTCATGGAAGGGTGGAGTGATCTCATCTAGATCTAAATCTCCTTACCTATGGAGTGAGAACTAACATGTTGAGGTTATTACTAGCCAATTGTTCTAGAAAGTGAGAGCTCGGGGGCACTAAACATAATAGTCTCATGGAAGAGTGGAGTTATCTCATCTAGATCTAAATTTCCTTACCTATTTATGAAAATTACATATAAATGCTCCTGGATTAATGGAATTCTATAAAACCTTGTACATGTGAATACAAGAGAAGGTAGTTAAGAAAGTTTTAATCTTGTGTGAAATTAGACTGATGTTATTTTTAGTTAAAAAAAAGGTGTACACTTTGAATGCCAAAAAACTTTAGTTTTGAAATGTTTAATACTATGTGAGATTGAACACGAGCTGTTGGATCATACGTTAGATTGTTGTTTAGCAGCTTTCCACCGAAAGCATTAGACTATAGCAAGTGGAGATTCAAGGGTTATCCAGAGGTAAAGTCAAGTGTAAAATACGTTAGGTTGTTGTTTAGCAGCTTTCCACCGAAGCATTAGACTATAGCAAGTGGAGATTCAAGGGTTATCCAGAGGTAAAGTCAATTAATGAAGTGGGTCATGGTATAGTTAAACCTTAATTCGTATAACGAACAAATTTATTATAACGAAAAGGCTCCGGAAGGATCGTGTAAATTATGTAACGTTGTACTATTATGTGAACCCCGGAATATCTGTCCATGAAATAAATGGAATTGCACTTTATAGGTAATTGTTAACCATTGTAAACCTTAATACAAACCATAAATAAAATACACTTGGTGCATGAGTTTAATCGTAATATAAGAACAAATTACTTTAGGATTAGGGTCTATTCCGTAGTTATTGACGTGTTTTGGATATATATATATATATATTCTTGTTATAATATGATATGTATGTATATATGTTATAACACTTGTCACTATGGTTATTACCTTCTTCAAGTTTTATCCAGGGTATGTGTTACCTCGACATCCCTTATTACTAAAGTTTAACCTAAACTTTACTTGTATTTACTTAAGGTATGCATGCCATATCATGTCTTACAACAATATGCCTATTTACATTTACATACAAAAAAATTGACTCTGTTGAAATAATTAATAATAATTAATTTATTTTTAATTATTATTTATATCTTGATCTATACTCTAGCTTGATCTTGTTGAGCTTGTTGCTCCCAGCAATATGCTAGACACTTTTCTTTATGTTTTTATTCCAACGCTCACTACAAGTGAATCCAATCAAAGACCATATTACGCCACTTCCAATGTTGTTTTGATGTTTTCGTGTCTCTCAATGAAATACAACCTCAATTCTAGTTTTAGTTGTTTTAATGTTTTCGTGTCTCACAAGCCTTGCATTCTCGTTTCCCTCAAGCTAGGTGTTGACTCCTTCACTGAGTGTATGCATCGACAGTTTGCTCCCTTTTTACCACCTACAACGTAGCATAAACTCCAACTACTCGAATCATTGATTCCCGAAAAAAACAACACATTGCTTGTTTGAAACCCCATTCAAAATAAATCAAACTGAGATTATGCGGAGAAAAGTTTATTTCATGTAAAAAGTTCACGCACTTTTATGCGGAGAAAAGTTTATTTCATGTGGAGAAAAGTTCACGCACTTTTATGCGGAGAAAAGTTGATTTCATGTGGAGAAAAGTTCACGCACTTTTATGCGGAGAAAAGTTTATTTCATGTAGAAAAAAAAAAATTCACGCACTTTTATGTGGAGAAAAAATTTATTTCATATGGAGAAAATTTCACGCACTTTTATGTGGAGAAAAAGTTTATTTCATGTGGAGAAAATTTCACGCACTTTTATGTGGAGAAAAAGTTTATTTCATGTGGAGAAAAGTTCACGCACTTTCATGGTTGGTCCATGGTATTGGTCCGACAGTTTTTTTTTGATCCTATGGTTTTGGTCCGTGGTATTGCATCCAAAAGTGTTGATCCCAAGTATTGGGTTCATGGTA